>JAQGCF010000046.1:0-17169 GCA_034699405.1 Hermanniella punctulata | reverse complement strand
TTATAGGTGGAGTATGTGTAACATGAGCTGAAGTTTACCAGAATAAGTCTTAACAAAATTTGATTTTAAAAGTCAGATTAAAAGTGATTTTCTAAGTATATTATTTCATATAAGACTGAATTATTCTATTCTATGATTAGAAAATTTTATAAACTCATTCACTTATATAGAAGTAATCATAGAAAATAAATTTAAGGATATATTTCTATAAAAAAACATATCAGTGATTGAGGAATCAGTAGAAAATCAGAGTTTTAAACATTATGAAGAAAATCAAATTATATTAAACTTTTTTGTATATTCATAAACTCAACAAATTTATGACATTCTCCCAAATTTATTGCAAATATTTAAGTATAAAATTTTTATATACAAATTAGTTTACTGTTTCACATTACTGTACATTATGTAATTGATTTGAATATTTCCTCATTAATTTCTGAAATCATATCTTGCAATACATAGGGGTGTCATATATGATGATTCATTTTATACTGTATCTCATAGTTTCATAACTCTCTATATCTCTCACTAAAAACCATTAATCTTCTGATATAACGTATTTATTGATTGACACACAACAGATAATTACTAAAAACAATTAAAAAATCATTAAGTTTTTAAAATTTGTCAAAAAACAAGTGCAATGATTGTAATTAATTTTAAATATTCATTTGTTTTATGATATCTGAACACAACTGCAATTTAGTTAATATATAGGTCGAACTCTATTTGCATAAAATACAAACTAACACAACCAGATAAGCACATAAAGAGATAATACAAGTAATAATAAGGGATGAACTAAAACATTATCTTTCAAATAAAATAGCGACAGTATATGTACTGTACAGGTATTTTATGAGTAATAATAAATTTAGTGAAAAACAGAATTTAAATATTATATTTCATTTTCAAATCAAAATTCTGAATTCTTATCTGAAGCGCGAGTAGTAATCTAAAACCTCCAGAATATTGATCACTACTTCTCATTAATAATCTAAAAAAGTCTAATAAAATTCAAAATTCTGTTTTCTATTCTACTCTTAAGTCTTATTTTTCACTTCTTCAATGATATATAAAATAAAGGAAATACAATATATTTCTATAATAAAAACTTTTAAATATATTATTAAATATAAAAATTTATTATATTTTACAATTCATATAATATCAAAAGAGCAAATCAATAACTCAGTGAAAAAACCAGAAAAAATATTGAATTAAATTTCCACTACAATATGTTTGTTTGTCTTAGCCTTTAAATGAACAAAAATCCAAACACTCTATGTATTGATACTTCTTATTACACGAAATGCTTTTATTTGAAAAGGGAAGAGAATCTTATATTACATTATATAACGAACACATTTAGAAAAAACACAAAATTGAGGATAAATTCTCAAAATGTTTCGCTTATATTGTCATTGATTTTATATCAATTTATACATAGGAAGGAAACATCGCTCTGTTTCTTGCCTTGGAAACAGGCAATCATGGAGTGTGTCGAGAGTTACTTAATCTTATGGGTAAAGAACAGGTCACCTTCAAAAGGGCCAGTACTGGAGAAACGGCTATACATTTAGCGATGAAAAAGAAAGACTTAGAAATGTTGAGACTACTAGTGGACCACGGAGGCGATGTGGACGCCCAGAATGTAAGCTTACAAACGTTCAATTGTATGGCTTAGACACATATTATCCAATTTTTTATTCTAAGTCTCAATGCATTACATAATAATATTTGAATTTAAACTCCTATTCCATAAAATATCTCTGAATTCAAATAAATTGAATTTTATTTATATTTAAAATAACTTCAAAATATAAGATATACTACAGTATAGGTTTAGTATGTAATCCACATTTACAAGTTTTCTACTCGACTTTAAGGCAAAGTTTGTAACACTTCTACTGTTCAATGTCTATTTATTCTCTATATTAATACATCCCGAGAATAGTGAATACTTTTACAGTCAGCACTTTCTATGTGTTTGCACTCGAATTCCACAAAATAATACAAAATGAGAAAACTTAGAGATCTTATAATGATTAGAATGAGGGCCAGACTGTACTACATATGGCTGCCCTCTTGGGTGAAGAGCCATATATCAAGTTCTTGCATTTGGTGGGCGCAAAACCTAATATTCAGGACAAACTCGAGCGAACACCTCTTCATTTGGCCACAGAAAATGGTCACATGAAGGCCGTTGACTTCTTAACTGAGAAGTTCAAAGCATCGGTACACGAAAGGACAAAGGTTAGGCTACTTATTCTTTATTTTTTAGATATGTAAACCTGTTTATAGTTATCGATAAGTTTGTAATGGGTTAGACATTTCTGCTCTTCTTTAAAGTAAAATTAATTCTTTTTAATCCCTTCACTCCAATCGGTTTTGAAAAAGTAATTTTATTCCTTATTCTAAGATTTGTAGTAATAGATCGCAAAAATAACCTGTTTTTCAATTGTTAAATGCTTTTACAGTTTTCATATGATTTTCTACTAAATCATAAAATTTTTAAAGAATAACAATAATATTACTCTCAAATTCTTAGGTAATTGTTTGTATTGATACAAATTTTAACTCTTTGCTAATAAATCATTGAATAAAAGTATCAAAACTAATAGAAAATATACTGAAACATAAGCATATACCGGTAGTAATGAGTTCAATCACCTTAAAATAATTTGCATATTTTGTTTAATCTCCAATGCATTAGTTTTTTATCTGATTTTTAGTATTATTATATCGAAGGGTTGAATAACTAATTATAATAATTAACTTTTTATATGAGAATAGATATTGAAAATAGATTATAACTTAGTTAGTGTTAGAACATATGATTGTATTAGCGAAATATACCTTTAATTACACTGTGAAACTTGTTATACCTCTTTCAAATACAATACTGGAACTACTCCCTGGAATGCATAGGAATTCAACAGTATTTTAATGAATTATTCTTATGCTTTCACTAATTAGTAATTGCAAATAGGCAAACAAAACCTACTGTAACTCACTGAGTATTTTTTGTATAGGACGGCAGTACTTTAATGCATTTAGCCTCCGCAGCTGGTCATCCCGGAACTGCAATGGTTTTTATGAAGAAAGGCGTAGCACTACATATGCCTAATAAAGTAATAATTACTATTAGATTAACAAAATGATTGCATGACTTTTATAATGGTTTGATAGGCCGGCGCCAAACCAATACATATGGCTGCCAGTCGTGGACATACAGAAGTCGTTAAAGCAATTGTACAAAAGGGGGAATTAGTTGACGCAAAAACTAATGTTAGTATAAAAAGTGTAAAAAATAAATAATATTATAATTAATTATAACTCAAAGATGTTATATATGTTTTAGGAAGGATTCACTGCATTACACATAGCAGTACAATCAGGTCATGCACAGGTGGTCGAGGCACTACTTGGTATGGGCGCAGCCGTTCAATTGACTGCTGGCAAAAACGGTGAGACACCGCTACACACCGCCGCCCGATCACCAAATGGACTCAAATGCGTCGAAATGCTTATCAAAAGTGGGGCTCAAATCAATTGCATTGAAGACGTAATGCATTTCCATTAAAAAAAAGTTTCAAAACATTAAATAAATAAAATTTACAATCAATAGAGCGGCGAAACTCCCCTCCATTTCGCTGCCCGACAGGGATTTCTCGATACCGCGAAGTTATTACTTGAAGATAAGGCTAATCCTAGTCTTCAGAACAATCAGGGAGAGAATGTGTTGCACATATCTGTGAAAGACTGTCACTACCCTATCGTTGAGAATATCATTCAGTACACTATGCACTCGACCACCAAAGAAGAGGCCAAAAAGCTGGTCAATCAGTTCAACAAAGTTTGAATTATTTAACTTTTTTTAGATTTTTAAGTCTATTTTTATCTTAAGTTAGGAGAGAGTGCAGTACATTATGCGGCGAACCTGTTAGCCAAAAATGCTCACTATCCTAATGAGGACAGAGATATGATGCGACTGCTTCTCCAAACCGGTGGCAATGCGTTCCTCGAAACTATTGAAGTCTGTTTATAATTAATTAATTATTTACTTTTTAATTAAAACAAAAGAGCTCTTTGTTTGCGCTTTGATTCTGATATGACTTAGATATTAGTATTTGGCTCCGAATCAAATATAGTTTAATTTTTTAATTGAGAAAACTTTGTTAATTAATGTTTTGCCTCAACAATTGCCTCAATCTTACCAGTGTTAATAGAAATTTGATTTAAATATATTAAATTATAGTAATGTTTCGGTAAATTTATAGTTATTAATAATAACTTATATAACAAAGTTCACTATATGGAAAAATTAACACTAATTATAAGCTAAAAAACTAAAACAACTAAACTGTTGCTATAAATTCATACAAATTGATAAACAACTGGTATATGAGTAAACAGTTTGAAATCAAGTAAATATTTTTCACAAACGAATATAAAACAAAATTTAATGTTGAAATATATGACTTAATTCAATAAACAAGTTATAATCATAATTAAAGTTTAATAAATTTTGTTTATAAAAATTAAATAAAAATAAATAACAAATCATTTAAATTACAGTATATAACTGTTAGTTTCAAAAAATAAACTCAATGCGCGTAGTATATCTTTCTATAATGTCATCTATAATACTTCTCTAATCTAGTTATTAGTCAAGAATTCACTGTTAGGATAATATTAGAAAATAAGTAATACCTGGCTTAATCTTACATTTACCTAACCTTACATAAGTTGAATAAATCATTTTTAGTTAGAATGTTAACTATTTTATGTTAACTAATTATTGATAGATCGCATATTAAACCAAATGTTTGAGTCACTAATCTTTGATTTGTTTATTATTATTTCGCATTATTCATAAATATGCAATTCTGACAATTATTATAAGAAAAATATTTGAATTACATTATAATAATTTGAACATAAAATTAGGGAAAAAACAGAATTCCAGAATTTAAAAAATTCAGATTATGTTTGAAAGTAATAAAATTGAAAATTTTGTGGATAGAAAGGCGAAAATCCTGTTCATTGGTGTTCTAAATCTGGAAATACTAATACATTGCAAGAAATAATAAGTCTTCTGCAGCCAATCGATGCACAAATAGCGTGCAATAAACAGGCGAAGGTATAGCTTAATGAGCATTAAAACAAAAAACAATTTACTCCAATATATCAATATTGCAGAACGGATGGCCCCCTTTATTTTATGCCTGTTCTCAGGGACACCCAGACATTATACGAATGCTACTCAATCAAAATGCAAGGGTTGATGTCTTTGATGAGGTTCGTATACGTTACATCTACAATATTGTTAAAACACAGCACTTATACATTATTTATTAATTGAATCGGTAATACTTCTAACTCGTAAGCCTAATAAAAGCAATATTTCTGGGCTCATATCAAGTCTTATCAATGATTAAAAGCATTTCTTAGAAAATAAAACTTAATTAATAGTAAATCCATTTTTCATCTCTTACTTCCCGTGTTATTCACGATTATTCTACTTATTATTTCAACAATAAATCCCAAAATATCTCATTAAATCCGATACAAATAAGTTGCCTGAGTTTGGGATTACATTTTGATTAACATAATTAAGTTTATAACTGATATCGCATACAATTTAAATGTCTGACGAATTAAATAACAATTCTTATGACATTTTATAACATTTACATAATTTAGAAATTTTATTCACATCTAATTTGATTGAATGCAATGAATTTGTTTATAAATTATTCAATTATTTACTAATTCTAATATTTGTATGCGTAAAGAGAGGTCAGGCAGCACTCCATATAGCGGCGGAATTAGGACATGACGAAGTGGTTGATATATTGCTGGCGTCCAATGCATTTGTCAACGTAAGGAACAAACATGGAATGACACCTTTGCATTTGGCCGCCAGAAAGGGCTACAATTCCATTGTCAAGCAATTGGTGCTCGAACACGGAGCTCTCTTGGATGCTTTTACTCTGGTAGGTACACTAAACTATCAAAGTTATAAGTAGTGGTTAAGTATTATGTCTCATACACCAAAGATTATGCCAAAAAAGTATAATATCTATGATTTTATTTAAACATTAGTAAAAAAAAGTTTATTATAAGTATTAAAAACTTAATTTTGTAAAATGATTGACATTTTTCAACCATTAAATAAAAGGCAAAACTGTATATCAATCTTAATTTATAGATTTTTTTTGACAAAACACTATAAAATAAATGAGAAGTACAGACAGATGTAAAAATCAATACACCTATACTTCTAATTTCCTATTCTAAAACTATTATTCAATTGTTTTCAATTACATTATTAACTGTCAAAAGAGTATTATTTGAAATGAAAATATTTTAATAATGTTTTGCAAATTTGTCTTTTTTGTCATTCAGACAAAACAAACTCCACTACACTTAGCTGCTGAGAACGGGCAGTTGGAAGTATGCAGTACTTTACTGAGTATGAAAGCCGATGTCAATGCAACAGACAATGTAAAAAAGTTTATTGATTTTAATATTGTATTTATATTAATAAAATATTTCCATCAAAACCCATACTTAAAACACGTGAACAGCACTCACAAACTCCCCTCCATTTGGCCGCAGAACACGATCACTCAGAAGTGTTAAAACTATTCCTTAAACACAATCCTGAGAGGCTGTCGGTACCAAACAGGAGCGGGTATACATGTGCCCATATCGCGGCAGCAAAAGGCAGTGTAGCCGTGATTCGAGAACTCATGCGACTCAATCAGGACTCAGTCATTAACGCAAGAATTTCAGTATAAAACACAAAACATTTATTCATTTAATTATATTTATTTATAAACTGTTTTTTAATTAAGAAAACAAAGTCCACGACATTACACTTAGCGGCAGAAGGAGGACATGTAGAAGTAGTTCGAGTTTTACTTCAAGCCGGTGCTAAAGCCACTGACGAAAATGCTGAGGGATATACAGCACTTCATTTGGGTAAACACTTTTTAAATATACTGTAGTTTATAAGTAAATATGATTTTAATACCGTTATATGACATAAAAGCTGCGAAAAATGGTCACGTGAAGGTGTTGGGGGCTCTTAAAGAACAGTCAACAGCGCATTGGAAAGTTTGCAGCAGAAGAGTAGGTCTTGTTTTTAAATTAACTGAAAAAATATTTTTGATATAAATTAATTAATTATTATGTTTAGATTGGTTTGACGGCACTCCACGTGGCGGCCGCGTTCGGTCAGGCGGACTTCGTGGGGGAAATGCTAACACAAGTGCCCGCAACCATCAAAAGCGAACGACCACTGATTGACCCCAGCGGTGACGTAAGTATTATTCAATACAAAACTTATATTAAATTTAATACATTTTTTATTACAAATAAGTACGGAATAACTCCTTTGCATTTGGCCTCACAATCAGGTCATGAGAGTGTCGTACGATTACTATTGAATAGTCAAGGGGTTACAGTTGACGCACCCACTGAAGTTGTGGTAAGTAAATATTATACTTCTTATATTCATTCCGTGAATAATTATTTTTTGTTGATAGGGAACGATACCAATGCATTTGGCGGCACAGGGAGGCCATTTGTTGGTGGCCGGACTTCTTATTAGTCGTACTACTGAACAATTATATAGAGCTGACAAATATGGACGAACACCTCTACATTTGGCGGCTTCCTATGGACACAGGGATATGGTTAACTTGCTATTAGGCCAGGGAGCCATTATCAACACTCAGGACAATGTAAGGCTTATTAGAAGTGAAGGCAATTCGTTGTACTTATACTTATTGTTAGAGAGGTTGGTCTCCTTTGCATTACGCCTCAAGACATGGATATCTAGAAGTTGTACAGCTCTTAATGGATAGCGGAGCAGATCCTACCCTAAGAGCAAAGGACGGCAGAGTTCCGTTGTGTTGTGCTGCCGGTGCCGGACATTTCCTAGTATTGAGTTATCTGTTTAAGAAAGAACACAACGCTTTGAGTCTAATGGAAGACAAATCTGTAAACAAATTCCATTTGATATTCGAGTCATTAATAAATAGTTTTTGTTTTGTATTCAGTTTTTGCTCGACTTAATGGTCTGTTCCAAACAACACGAGAACAAACCCATCCAAGAGTTTATTTTAGTATCGCCGGCACCTATAGATACGGCGGTAAAATTGGCCAAATGTTATGAAAACTTGTCACAGAAGGAAAAGGATAGGACCAAAGACTTGGAGGTCGCCTGTGAGTACTGCGACCAAATCGCTACCGATTTGTTATCCATTGCCGCCACCACTAACAACGCCGGGAGGCTCTTGAGAGCTGTCGACCACAAGGGAACTGAATTTTTGGATGTGTTGATTGAGTTGGAAAGAAAGGAAGTGGTGGCCCAACACGCGGTGCAGCAGTACCTCACAAACGTATGGATAGGTAACATGAAGTGGGCGGGTTGGAAGTTCATACTACTGTTCTTCAGTTTCCTCATATGCCCCGTCATATGGATAGTGGTGTCGTGTCCTATAGGGAACCGGTTGTCAAAGATGCCAATCATAAAATTCATGCTATACTTAGTTTCCCACATATTCTTCATTGTTATCCTTACCTTAACTACAGTCAACCCATGGCTTCCTCTCTATAAGAACACCGGACAATGGCCTCATTGGCACGAATGGCTTTTGGCCACTTGGGTGTTGGGGGTCTTCTTAGCTGAGATCACTAATCCGGCCGATAGGGACGGACTGGGAGGCATCAAAGTAGTGGTTGTGTTCGTTTGCTTTATTGCTGTTATTGTTCACATAATTGCTATAATTTCCGGAATTTTTGAGTTCTTTGAAGAACAGCGAAGACTTGTAATGCTTTACTGTCGCAACCAATTACTAGCAGTGGCCCTCTTATTGTCTTTTCTTGAGTTTCTTAATTTTCTTACGTTTCACCATTTGTTTGGTCCCTGGGCTGTCATTATTAGGGATCTAATCAAAGATCTGCTTAGATTTCTCGCAATTTTAGGCATATTTATGGTAGGATTTTCACTGCATGTATGCGCTATATATCAGCCCGTATTCCAACCGCCGGACACTATAAACGGCACTCTTCCGAGTGTTGGCCAAGAATTTCAGTCACCAATTGATACCTTTGAGATGTTGTTCTATGCGTTGTTTGGTTTGGTAGAGCCCGACTATATGCCACCCATGCATTTGAGTCCACCCATTGCTAAAATAATAATGAAGTTTGTGTTTGGCATATATATGATGGTCACAGTAGTTGTTCTCATCAATCTTCTCATTGCTATGATGTCTAACACTTATCAACGAATTCAGGCCCAGTCGGACACAGAGTGGAAGTTCGGTCGCGCGAAACTCATCCGGAATATGAACCTCACTTCACCCACACCTTCACCTATCAATGTATTCATTGGTATTCCTTATATGGCGTACGAAAAGTTTGACCAAATAAGAAATGAACGCAAAGGGCGTATTCATATGGCCACCGCAGCGTTAGCTCATCGGCCCAGTGTTGTGGCCACCAAACAATGGCTCGGTGGACAGAGGAGGGCTTCAAGAGCTACCAGTCATATGAGCCGAACACTCGGACCATCGCTGACAGAAGAAGGAGAAGCGCCCAAACCTATCACTGAAGTAATTAATTGGCCCTCAATTGTCAAAAAGTATCTCGAATTCATAGGTGCTATCGGTATAGCGGGTGAGGAAAATGAGGAAAAGGAGGAAAAAGATGAGAACGAGGATAAGAAGAGTGAGAGTGGTGCCTAAAAATGCATATTTGAGTCACTTTTGAAAATGTTATTCAAATGGTTTGCTTTTTAAAAACATTTCGAACCAATGAATGAAAAGTAAATCCAAAAACTCTCTGACAATCAGTATTTGAATGCATTCAAAAAAGTTTTGTAACTCTAATGTACTGTAGAGTAGAGTCTTTCTGAAGGGTGCAGAGGAGGCACTATTTGGTCTACTTTGAATTGAGGGAACAAACACACAAACGAACCAGTGTTTGACACTCACATGAGTTGGGGTCTTAAACTTATTCATTGCATTAACTAAGGCTCACAGATAGGCAATCATTGTCTGCACTTAAGCTCATAATTAAGTTATTGTTTTTAATACTAATCTAATCTCAAATTTATTTTCCGATAGAATATAAGTTAGAATAAGTGCCAAAGACTTTGTTTAAGTTATGTTTGAAAAATCAATTAATAAATATTAGTTTCAATAACAGATATGAAATTATATTAAAGTTATATTAATAGTTAAAAGTTATAACAATAAGTTAGAAATACGAGTATTTGCTTATATACTGATAAAGGATTAAAACAAATTATATTATATAAGAATATGAGATACAGAGTATTGTAATATAAGTTATTAAAACATCGTTTGTATCACTTTTAAAGCCATAAAATAAAAATTTTTATTAAAAATAAGTCATTGTGTTTATGACCAGAATTATCGGTATATGTGTTACTAAACTTTTAAAGTTATTATTAAAACTACAAAAAACTATATTTCATAAATAAAATAAAAATTAAAACAAATTAAATGTAAAACAAATTAAAGTTATATCTAATGAATGAATGTGTTTATGATTTGCATTGAAATATGTTATCAAAAATGTATGAAATGTTCAAATAATTCCTAACTTAATGTAATATGAGGTACAGTAAAGCACTGTTACTACTAATCACCGCTAAATGTGTATTTGTATTCTATATGCATACGATTAGTTCAATTGAATACTATTGAAGACAGTATTGGTATGAGAAGAGAACACAACACAACAAATAGCGGTTTGCGAGCAATTCATATAACGATTCAGATTTAGCGCCTCTTTTGCTAATGACTGACATTTCAGAATCCTTTTCCCCATAAAAGAGGGTTTCGTTCAGAAATGACACTCAAATTAAAGCGAAATACAGTTGAGAACAATCAAACAAATATGGCTTCAAATCAATATAACGTTACGTTTGTATTGAATTAGAGCAGTAAGTGGTGGACTTGTAGAGGGTAGTAGTGTTTTTGAATGTGTTGACGGTATTAGTGGGCGACATGTTTGGGTGTATGTGATGTGTGATTGGTGTGAAATGCCGGTGAACTCAAACTAACCAATGGCTGTGACTGTATTGAAATGCTAGTCTCTATGCTCTCAATGCAGAGCCAATGTATAGCGTATAGCAATGTATAGCCTCTAAGCGAGTCCTATTGAGATATACGTTATAACTGGTATTAGTATTGGTACTGCTCTACACATAGCCTCCCATTGGATTTGTATTGTGTATTGTGTGATATTACTGCTATTGGGTTAGTATTGAGAGTAATAGTAAAGCAATTGCAACGTTAACGTTAAGACTTCACTTTTAGACAACTTTTGAAATAATAGTTTTGGTAACAAAACTCATACGTATTAATGTAAGTAAACATTTTTATATGAATTTATAACTAAATTAATGTTTTGTATATTTTCGAAATGAAATGAATTTAGTTTTTATGTGAGTTTAGAGCTCTTGAAAAGAAGTCTTTCATTCTTAGTATAATATATTTTTGTATTGGTTTTGAATGTAATATAAAGCCATAGCAATGCATTAGTAGTGCATACGAATAGTGCTTATATAGAGATATAGAGATTCCGCTTAAAACTGGTATAACTATTGGCACAAAAGGCAATCAAAAGCAATGGAGAACTGCTATAATATTACGCATATCTAACATAACTCTTACAAACTCTTAAATAACTATTGAAATAATTAATGTATTCTTTCAAAACACTTATATCCCTATTGTCCTATAGTAGTCCTACCGATGCCTATCGAATCCGCATTCATTTCTATTGTATTTTAGCTAAAAATAAATAATTTGCAAAAATTGTTATTTTTTACTAACAGTGCTATGAAGTGATATGAGTGCGCGCTTTGTGTATGTCTTGTATGGCAGAGAAGGCATAGCAAACATATAATAGAACACTAATATAGTACTACCAGTACTACAGTATAACTATAACACATAGACTTTTGCTGGCAATGTTAGGCAGCCATAGAAGGCCTCTAATGTGTTAATGCAGGCAAACAACGCAATAACGAACACATAGGCATAGAGTATATGAACTCAAGTATTGAAGTATTTGTATGAAACGAATGCCATTCAAATACTATTCATATACTGAATATACAGATATATAACTAATATTAACGTTATATTCACTAACACTAAGCCTTACATTCATTACTATTATTAACAATAATTAACTCAATCACTCGTTTCGTTCACTACTTTTGTCCAAACGTCGACATCTTTGACAACTATAGGCTAAGTTCAAGGATGTGATGGCTGTCTAACAGCACAAGAAAATAAATTAACAAAATGTCTGACTCTTTACCGCTTTTGCACTCATTTGGCGCGCATTATATTCAAACCATTTTAACTATAATTAAGAGAAAAAAGTTTTTAAATTCAATAAAATTTATACAAATGTATAGAAAATCAATACTTTGTCCCAAATTTATTCACAAATAGTTGACTAAACCATGTCTTGAGTGAATATTAGGTAATTATTAGAGTCTAGTGTCCAGTGAACTGATTGCTCGCATAACATATGCTGAAAGACATTGAAATGTTTGAAATATTTTCCCAATTATTGTATTTTTGAGTTAATAATCGATTAATTGAATGATAAGTCGAGTCATTGATTGATTGGTTAGTAATGTCAAACATTTGCACATTTATTATACCTTAGATATAATTAAGGGCTAAGACTAAAATGGGAAAAGAAGGCAAACCTCGCGGTCGTATGTCTGCTTACGCGTACTTCGTTCAGACTTGTCGGGAAGAGCACAAGAAGAAACACCCCAACGAAAACGTGGTGTTCGCTGAGTTCTCGAAGAAGTGCGCCGAACGCTGGAAGGTTTGCATCCACTCATTCACTCTTGACTTCAATTAATTGATTTGATTTGCAGACAATGAACGACAAGGAGAAGAACCGCTTCCATGTGTTGGCCGAGAAGGACAAGAAGAGATATGACGGAGAAATGGCTAACTATAAGCCACCGAAGGGCGAGAAGGGAGGAAAGAAGAGGAAGCGCACAAAGGACCCCAATGCGCCCAAACGTGCCCTCTCAGCCTTCTTCTGGTTCTGTAACGACGAGCGACCAAAAGTCAAGGAAGGAATGACTGACGCGACTGTTGGCGAAGTGGCCAAAGAGTTGGGCCGCCGATGGAATGAGTGCACTGAAGACCAAAAGAGCAAATATGAAGCGCTCGCGGCTAAAGACAAAGCAAGATATGAAAAGGTTTGTAGCAGTGGTAGGGGTAATGACTCACTTCTGTTAACACTTTATTGTATTGTTTGCACGAATAGGAGGTGAAGGCATACAAAGCCAAAAAGGGTAAACCCGCGCCTCCAAAGCCCGCTCCCAAGAAGGAGGAGTCTGAAGAGGAAGAGGAGGACGAGGCCGATGAAGACGAGGAGGACGACGATGACGATGACGACGATTAGGCGGTCGACACAACTCTCCTCTCATTTCAATTTTGTTCATAACTTTATCGCTATTTTTAATTCATTTAATTATAAACACAAATATAATTCATTCAAAAGTTGTTTTTTCTCTTCACTGATATTTAGCCCACATTTTCTTACATTTCTTTTCACATTAATATCATTAAGACTTTGAAAAAAACTGTTTTTATTTTATTTGAATATTTGTTTTTCATGTTTTAATTGAACTTTTAAGGGCAGAGGTTATAAACCATAGAATACTATGTTTTTGTCTAAACATTTAATTATTACAAAAAATATTATATAAGAAAATACTTTGTGTGTACTTAATGTGGATTAATGTAAACGAACACAAAATAATTGATACGTTTTTTTGTTTGTCTTAAAGGCGTTTTCGTAACATTTGTGGACAAGTTTTGCAAAATTGGTCTTAATTTAAACCAAACTCTGTTTTACTCTCTTTTCATACAATTTGAATGTATTGTAGAACTACTCATGAGATTTATGGCAAATATGGTAACTATAACTAAAAGGAGGTATATTTGCGCATAAGTTAAATGAGTGTTGAATTCTAATAACAATTATAAATACCAATCAAATGGTGAGAACTTTCTATTTATTGAATTTCAGGGAAAGAAGTGATAAATAACTATAGAAAACATGTTTCAAATTAATGTATAAGAGCTTCCTATCAGACGATCCAATGATCCATTGCTTAAGTAAAACATGTAATCGGAATTAAGATAATCATATTATAAACTCATCGTTTCATCGCTAATAAAAATTATTAAAATACAAAAAATTTGTATTTTTTTGAGTCTCTATTATAAAGCGTTTCATTTCGTCTATTCGTTGTTTAAAACAAATGCTTTTCATTTCATTAAAATGATTATCGATTTATTAGTTCTTAACGTAAGTATCGGTTAAGTAATTAACTCATGAAAGTCACGTCATGTCCAATAAAATCCGATTGTTTTGAGTGAAACGTCTCTCAGATGTCACCACTTATTATATAAATGGTTTGCTTTATGTTAACATCAAAACAATACTAATATTGTGTATAAAATCAGTTAAATTGTATTGAATTGTCGTAATGGTAGTGATAGGAACAGAGCCGGAGAGGACGCGACCCTTCTATCCCAATGATAATGAAATACCTTTGGATTCAGTCGATTGGAAGACACGGTATAATGAACTGAAGAATCGTCAGGATTGGGATCCCGTCAGAGACTTCGTGGGTATCAAACGTTTGGGTAATAGCTATCACCCAATCGACCCCTTCTTCAAGTTTGTAGGCGTGGCTCCAGAGAACCTCACCTACGATAAACTATTACTACCTTCTGTTTGCGGGTCATTAGGTTTAGTAGTGGGCATTATTTCCAACTATTGGGCCCGAAGACCGTTGGTCTCAGGAGCAGTACCGACGCTCTTCACTACTGCTGTCTGTGCGGGAATCGGATGGTTTGCATACACTAATTCTCGACGAAGAGCTGCCGAAAGGGATGCGGTTCTCATCCATTATATGATTATTCACGAAAACGACTTCCCGAGAATTGGTATTTAATTTTATACTTTTTTATCATAAGTCCTACCATTGCTTTCAGTTAATTATTATTACCAGTAATTCAATTAAGTTATACATAAAGTACTTAAGATTTCATTTTATTTAAACATTTTTTTCGACACTTTATTAACGATTAATACCTTTTGTGAGTAAGAGTTGAGAATTTGATCCGTTTGTTGGGGTTTAGGGTTTAGTTATCTCTTATCTAAATCTCTAATTCATTGTATTTTTTATAACAATTTTGTCTTAATTTACAGAAAGAAAAAAGTTTGGAGAAATCATTAAACCGTGGTATCCATTCAGAGTTGGAAATGATGGCCTATTTCTTAAGGATTAGAATAATTAATAATTAGTTTAAATTCAGACAAAATGTTAACAAATGATTAGGTTTTCAAAAATATATTAGTGTTTATAATACAGTAATTACTTCTAATCACTGATTAATGAATTATTGAATATTAAGTCAAATAAATTGTAAATAAGAAAACTTTTAATCAATTTATTTATCATAAAACGAAATCTTATTACACGTTATTTAGATTAAACGTAGATTTTATTCAAAATACTGGTAATAAAACTCAAACCCCATTAACACATGACATGAGAACAAAATTAATTCAATATTAGTCTAAAATATAATATTAAATGAATACAAAAATTGCTGAAAAATAATCATTCGATTAAAAGATTAAAGCATTTGGAGCTCTCTTTCGGTAGTCATATGCGGCGGTGCCATCACTTCGGGTTGACTCACATCTGGAATACAATTAAAAAGTTAAGAAAATAATTAAAAAGTTATGAAAATAGTTATTAAACAACGAAATGATTGGCAAACCATTGAAGATGTCTTCGACGCCAATGAGTTCGTCTCTGCCATCGAGTACTTCGAGCATAACATTAGAGGAGTGGAGAAACGGTAACCGCCCGACACTCTGAGCTGCTCTTCGCTCGTGAATGAGTCGTAGCGGTGCGTGAATTCCTTGGATTGATTTCAACATTAAGTAATTCTTGTTATCGATTCGCTGTCTATGAGTTCTCTCCAACGCTTCCAATGGATGTTTGCCAACACTTTTCTGTCGTATTGACTGAAATCTATTCAAAGATTGAAATCCATTGAGAATTCATTACAAATCGTATCACAAATTAATTACCCGTTTATTAGAATCGGATTTTCGGCGTTCATTGAGTTCTTGCTTTGGGTTTCATTTGATTCCTCTAAAACCCGTTGAGGTTTGGGCGCAAAAGACATAATCGATTGACAATTAGTGAGCGCTTCGATAAAACAATTATTAAATTATTGTTTAAATGTTTACTCAAATCAAATTGAAATGTGAATGACTTGCAATTCAGTGTTTCCAATAAATAACGTCAATATATTTAGTAAAACTGTACTGCAATTGTTTATTCAAAACATTGTTAGAGCGCTATTTTTGAACAATTTTTTGCGTTAATTTTTTTAATGTTTAATACAATTAGTGCAAAAGCCGAGGCCGTGGTTGGACCAGCTTCAGGCCAAACTCGGTGGCCTATATCAGGTTCTATGCTGGTCTAAATAAAATTTAGGCCTAAACAGGGATTCTCAAGTTGGGGGAGTAGAGAGGGTATTTTCGGGGCCCTCATAGGCTCAGGATATTGTCTCATAAAACTGTAATAAAACATCATACCACTCATACATTTCCAAGAAAAGTTGATGCTTGCGAATCCCTAGCTTAAGGCCATGAGCTTCAATTAAAGTTTTATGTTCAATATTCCCGGTTTCAATAAATTTATCATAAAATATATGCACTTTTTCATGAGTAAAGTTATAAATAGAAACAATAGACTGGAGGACTATTATTTGATCCTTTTAAGGGGGTATATAATACATTTCTCGATTAATTGAGGATTTATTGTAAAAAGATTTTTTATTACTGTATAACTTTATTATGTTATATACAGTGCAAGTACAGTCGCATTCAAATGACCATGTTTGAACGTATTTGTCATAACTTTAATTTGTATGCTTTTTATATATACTTTTAAACTTTTTAGGGCTTTCAATGGCTATGCGACTCACCACAAAATTGGTTAGTCTTTCGTATACAGGAAACATATAAGTATTTATCTGA
>JAQGCF010000045.1:0-17235 GCA_034699405.1 Hermanniella punctulata | reverse complement strand
GTTTTTTATAAGCGAATAAATTCTTGTAAAATACAATTTTGAAATGTAATAAAAATTAATAATTTCTGAAGAGTTATCAATATTATGGTATAAATTACATGAGTTTGAGCAACAAATATAATCAATTTGAAAACTCAGATCATTGTCGAACATAATCTCTTTATTTAACGATTCAATTAAGAGCACTAATATGTTATGATTTATTAGAAAACATAGTGAAAGGAGTGATAACAAACCTGCTTAAACTGTTCTTCAAATGTGTACCCTTTGCCGGCTTCAATACTTTGTATTGCTGGTGATGAAGACGGTCCAGAAGAACCAGAAGCACCACTCGGTGAGGAACTTGATATTAGTGTAGAAGTCGGCGCAGCATTAGTTGCATTTGCAGAACTGGTCACTGTATTGAGTGGAATAGCGCCAGCATTTGAAGACACCACAGAAGCTGCGAGTCCTGCAAAGTGTGCTGCGGTGGGTAGACCTGCTGCCAGGGCGTTTTGAACAGCCAATTGTTCGGCGTGCCTCTGGACAGCAGCAGCTACCAGTTCTCGTGAACGTGCGTTTTTGATTTCGCGTTCAATCTCTTCCCTTTCGTCCAACTCGTGCTGTCGATAACGCGCTAAAATGTCTTCCCTTTGATCCCTTTGATCATTGATGTCTTCCATCTTAATCCTATTCATTGAAGTAATAGCTGCTATAGGATTCATACCAATGCCGACATCATCTTCTGAGTCAAAGTCATCTTCATCATGTAGATCATCCTCATCCTCCTGATTGGACTGTTTTCAATCAAATTAATTAAAACTTAATGAGAAAATTATAATTAAAACTAAAACTAATAATATTCATGAAAAAGCATTTAAACATTTTTTAGTATAATATAAACTATGATTACAACGAATGAGGTTTTCAAGCATTCATTAACAATATATGAAATCATTATTCAGACTCAGCGCTTGATTTTATAATAAAGCAACACATCTATCATAATAGTAAAAGCTTTGAAATGTCAGTTTATTAAAAAATTATATGAATAAAAAATAAATTCACTTTGAATTCAAGTTCAGATCTCACGAAATAGACTTTGCATCGAATGTTGTTGACAACGAATTCAACAATAATTTATTATAAAGAAAAATTAGTAAAACTTAAATTAATAAATGTAATTGATTACGCTTTAAGAAAACTAATCTTCAAATAAATTTCTACAAAACCATTGCTTGAGTTAGGGTTTCATTGATTATATAAAATAGGCGTGTTTTGCGATACGAAGATAATACAGAGCAAATAACTTTGTGCAAAAAATTATTTATCTCCACTATTTTTAATGTGGTAAATGGCAATCGAGAGAAAAACTACAAAAAATACAGTCAGTCGTGATTTAAGAGGCAGCATGAGGTCTTACATATCTAGTTATGCATTCATTATAAGGATAACTATTTTAACAGCAATTTCTTCACTTAAATGCTCTACTATCACAAACTATCACTAAAATTATAATCACGTTCTCCACTCTCTTCATTAATTTATCAAATTTTATATTAGAAGTAAAAATTCAAAACAATAGCTTTGGAGTCAATATTTTGCAACCATTCCCTCTCTTACTATTTTTTTTTATGTTACCGGTATATTCATTTGAATCAGTGGTCACACGTTTTAAACTTTTAAAATATTTGATTATTATTTTTTTCCTATTATTGCAATGCAAACCATTCAATAACTTGTATACAACTTAAACAAATAATGTTTTAAAGGCATCTAATTTGGAATTCAATCTCAACTCTTTTTTTTCTTATGAAAGTTTCACTTATTTCACTTGACTTGGCTTCCATTTACACTTCTAATTGCGGTATTCTTTATACACTATTTTTGAGTCCATGTTTTGTTCAAATGTTGACCACTTTGTAAATGTATTAGATTAATGGTGTCTGTGTGCAAATGTACTCAATTTACTTATTTAAATCTTAGCGCACTTGACTTTACAGTTGGGTTGAAAAGTTGGGACAAACAAACAAAACAAACCTTAGAATTGTAATTATTAAATATAATTATATAGAATAGTGGGAACAGATATGCTTAAAATTAGCTAAAGCAACATATAGAGGTAAAAAATTATAGTGAAATTTATGTAAAAGCAGAATAATAGTGATTTTTCAATTAAAATGATTCACATTTGCAAAACACAATAAATTTGTCGGTTCGGGAATCAAACAAAATAAATTTAAACAAGCTCATAATATTATCTTTAAATATTAAAACTAATTGATTTAAACCGTTATCTTCGATTAAGTGGAAACAATTAAAGCATTTGTACTTTTCTTAATCCAATTAATTAATTCAATTCTGCTTAAAGTTTTAATAAAATCTTAATTTTTAGAAACAAATTATACTATGTATTTAATTAGCTATCTCAAAAATGAATATTGATGTGTCTATGATGTCTCATTTATTCAGACATACAAAATATCACTTAAATTTCCCTAAGCTAAAAGAATTGTTTGTTTTTATTTGATATACCACGTATTTAGTTAAAAATTTTATTTAACATTTTTTAAGATAAAAAACGTTTCGACTCCTTCTACCTTAGGAACCCTACCTTCTACCAGTGTACTGTTTCTGAACGTCATACGCGAATTGTTAACGTTTCGATCTCATCCTTGCAGAAGAGGTGACGAGTCTTTTGCTGCAGTAGGTACGAGATTACCAGAGAGCTCAAATAACATAAATAAAAGGTCTCGGGGGGAATCGAACCACCAACATAGCATAGCTATATTTGCTCTATTAACCGTACATAAGCTCACTGAGCTATCAGGTCCACATATTATTAAGATAAAAAATACAAAAATTTTCTGTGAGCAGATGAGATTTATTACTGCTCACAGATTTGATGATTAACTTTAAAACAAAACAAAAGTAGAATGTTTTTGCTTAAGAATTGGTGGAATTTTCTCTTTAATTTCCGGGCGTTCAATATTTTTTCTATAAATGAAATTTTTTTCCGATAATTTTGTTTTATCTTAATTTGTTATTAACGCATCAAACTTTATATGATTAATGCATTACAATATGTCTTAAAAAACGTTTATTGCTTTGACTCAATTCATCCAATTATAAGAATACCTGATATGAGAACTAAATGAATTGATAGAAAAAATATATGGATTTGAATGAGAGGATAGAATTGTGTGACCGATAAATCTATTATTATTATAACATGAAATCAAAATAGAGAGATATGTTTAGATGTTTAGATGTTTATACAATGAGTAAATTGAGACCTAAGTTAAAAGAAAAAATGCGTTCTTTGAATATTTGATGAATGCTATGTATAGTGACGTTTGGTTATGATATCAATCATAAGAGTTGATACAATCCACCTGGAAATTGATCCAATGATATAGTGAGATTAATTTGTTTTGTTTTAGACTCGGAATAGGCACGAACACCAGTAAACTAGGCCTCTATTGGTTGTGTACCTCCTTTTCAGACATAATATGTTATATTAGCACAATATGTACAGTAGACTAAATGGGCATTTCTTTAGACTAAATAAATGAATGAAAAGGTGCAAAAATAATCTTATCCCTATTTTTCCCGTTTGAGGAAAGGGAACTCTTAATGCTCTGCGATTTGGGTTATATTTGAACTAAATATAGCATTTATTTATTTGAACATTAATAATGGAAATATTTATTATAATTAAAATTTGCAAAAATATTTTCTCTCTTCATATAAATCCTTAAGAAAAATAAATATAAAAACAAAAGAAATAATTAACTAATTTCTCAATAGTACTAATAATAATAATAATAAGAGATATCAGAGTGAAATATTTTAATTATATTATTACTTGATTTGATTATTGATATAATCTAAGTTAATAATCATAGAGTTTATGCACCATTAAGTCCAGTTCTCTATTAAATGATCGAAAGTCGCGAAGCGTTCAATTGATTCTATTGATTGAAAGCAGAAAAGAGTCGACAATACAATTAATGTTTATAAGATAAGATTAGGAGAGAAATAAAATAGATTACAACTATTGAATATTATTGACTTTATTATTACTAGGAATATAGATATTGTTAATATTGTTAATACGTGCAAAAATGTAATTAAAGTTATGATATGTCGATAGTATTTATAGATTTAAAAGTTATAAAATTGAAAAACTTTTGAACGCAAATAGCATGAAATCGCAGCTAATTTTAATTGCTCTGATAAGCTATATGTTAAGTACATTGGCGTTTTGACACGAGTGAAAAGACAGGTACCAAAGTTATTATAATGAATAGAAAACTATTTGAATACAATAATTACTACTTGTCCTGAGCATTCATGCACCAGATGAAGCATCAGGATATGCAATCAAATGACAATCACTAATGCAAATAATAAATGAAATGAAATAAAATAAAGAAACAATGACTCTATGACTCTCTTATAAATGGGAGACTAAATATAAGACAAATATTTGTTATACTTTGCTATTAATATATTATTAATGTATTAATGTATTGATAATTTCAATATTCCGCTGAATCACAACTAATCAATAAATTATTATTAAAAGAGAAAAAGAAGCGAAGAATTACAGTGAATATAAATACGATATAATACAGCCATTAAAGATGAATATAATGGATGATCAACGTTATGATATATAGGAACATGGTTGAACTATGAACTTGATTTTCTTTTCATCCGTTCAAATATAAATTACCCTGATTGAATTCATTGAATTCATTGAATTTCAAATATATTTCCCGGCAATACTCCTATACTATATTTACATTTTATTTGAGACTCACTGGTACCACTTGATAAATCGTTCTTCATTTCACTTGAGCTATGCTTTCCTCTGGTTTGCCTTTTTATTATTTGCAGTTCTTTCAAATAAATGTTTTTACTCAAAACATCTTTGACTGTTGGTGTGTTGGTCTTCCATTTTTCTCTCTATTTTCCCCACTTTAATGCTTTCTAAATATAAATCTATTCATTCTCTTTGCTATACTAAACATTGTAAAGATATTATGAATGTACTACTATTACGCCGATTATTATATCAATTGCTTTCAGTTTAAAATTTCATTCATTCAAAGGAATAACACATTTAATTGCAAATTCAAACTATTGTTTTAAGTTTTTTTAAATTAATAATGTTTGTGAAATGTATATACATGTGAAGTCTTATTATGGACTAAATATTGTATATGACTACAGAATTATTTCTAAAAAACAATTGCAAAAATACTTATCGAATAAATTTATTTAAATATTAATTAAATTAAAGATTAATTAATTTATTATTTTTGTCTTTAATTTACGCTTTACACCAATTGTATAAATATTTTATTTAGTGATATGTTTGCAATTCTAACAATTGAAGAGATAATATATTTATACAGAGAATAATTGATTGCATTTAATGCTTCTGTTTGTCTCGTTTTACTCATGAATCTAAAATTGGAATATAATTAAATACTGTATATCTATAGAAATATTATTATAATTGTTTCGCTTCATATTATATTAGCTGAAGACTCGATTTATCTTAAATTAAATGAATAGAACGGAAAGGGTTTAGACAGCAATCGCATTAAGAATGTAAGACATGAATTGATTTACATCAATGAAAGTATTTGGTTTTTGGGGTTCTCTTTAAAGCAGAGTATTCACTGCTTTTCATGAATTCAAAATTTGTGAAACATTTAGTTTTGTCAAAACCGAATTTTAGGAAATAAATAGCGCTTTCTAACAGTGAAATTGAAGAGATGGTTATTTTGTTCAAAAATCTATGTAAGTTTGCTTAACGCCGGCCCACGCCCTAAAGCAATATTCACTTCTAATCTTCAATTGCAATCTAGTATATGGCAATTGATGGAGAATTTTTCTTTCCTTGACCCTGAAGTCGGCAAAGTGACCACTGGATTCGCTCATACCATTACGAACCCCTTCTAAGGGGTGATTACTATTTAGCGTTTGTTCAAAGAAATACTGCTATACTGTACAACATTTATACTGTATATAAATTTATATCTATGTATATATACATACTTTATATATATATATTATACATTGGAATGATGAAGCGGGTGGTGGCAGATAGAGTGTCCTTATGAGTTTGACCCCTCCGCCAATTTCTGGCCCCTTTATCCAAATAATTGAGGAAATGGGGAGAAGCGAATATATGTGTATATATATATAAGAAGCGAATATATATACATATATAAGAAGAGACAAAGGTTCCCTTTCTTTGGCTCTTGCCTTTAATAGTAAACAACCATAAAATGCTTGTAAAGGCAACGCTCATCAATTGAAGTAAACAAGAATATGAAAAAATAAGAAAAAAGCACTTAGACTTAAAGCTATTGAATCAACGAACCAACACATAAAATAATAATTAGAGATATTATAACTTATATTTTGTTAATGATTACAAAGACCTGAGAGACGCAGCGATCCGTCCAAATGAATAACGAATATATTTATAAATATTCGAATGAATAAAATCAAATAATTTGGTAAATCTTTTCATTTTAACTACTCTTATATAAGTTAAGTTAGTTTCACTTTTCCGGATTTCAGGTCCATTTACTAAAAATGATATTAGAGTATTATAGGTGCGTCGATATTATTATTATTATTATTATAGCAGTGATATAAATACTCGTGTTTTGTAATGCTAACTATATTTTCATTAATAGTTATACTGAAAAACAGTGATCCCGTGTGATATAAATCGCAGATATGGCTCAATGTATTTTATATTACTCATAACTCTTATTTGGGCTTAGTTTGGCTGTTGGGCTGTTTGGCTGTTCCATATCTCACTTCTCAAACTAGTGCACATGTAGTATTGCATCGCATACTTCATCGACTTCCTACTACTTTAGAGCAACCTCCCCATAACTTAAGTTAGCCCCCCTTAATAAATTTATCGTGTTATTTATAACATATTGTGCATCTGTGCTATTGCTTCATAAGCATAGTTAATATGAAATATTAAATTCACAAGTTTTATAGTCACTGCTAAAATTGACTCGTATTCACACCAAACATAAAATATATACATTTTTCACTGAATTAAAAAAAACTCCTCTCACTTAATATACTGCTCTCAACTTCCAACCCAAATAAGTTGTTTAGATTTAATTTAGTATTTGTTGGTCGAATCAATCATAAAATTATTTATATTTATCTATATTTATTCCAAATATATTTATTTGTAACTAATGTTCTAATGACCATAAATTCCATTCAATAATTAATCATTGAATAACTTCATTCATATATTGCCAAACATTTTGCATTTAATTCTAAATAAATACACATTTTATAAATAATAAAGAAGTAATAAATTCATCAAAATCTCAAAGTCATTAAAATAGCTTATCTTAAGAATTAGCTGAAGAAAAAACTAAGTGTAGTTGTAATCAATTGTATTCCTTTAGGTTTATATAAAATGCTATTTTAATACTGGGAGTAACTTGAGTTATGTTTGTTAAAAATAGAAATAATACTAATATAAAAATAATTTCATTTGAAAAACAAAATGAAATCTTATGAGATCTGTTGAGTTCACATCTTTTCTAACAACTATGGATTACAATAGACTAAAATTATAAAAGCCATAGTCAGCTAAAGAATGTAAGACAAAACTTTCAAAACAATATTTCCCTTCACTGTGTCTGTTATCTCAATTCTCACTTATTGTGCGCTTTTTTCAAATTCAAATTTATGAAAACCGATACGTATTAAGTGTTTATAGAGATCACTAAATTATTTAAAGAATCTTAAATTAAATGAAAAATAAATGTTTTTAAGTATTAAATTGAATGATTCCCGTAAAGAGTGAAATCCGCGCTTTAAAATTAAGTAAAGTTGACGCATCACTTCAGCGTGAATAGCATGTGTTCACGTATTTATTATGTTTGAAACGTCAAATTTATTCAAACTCCATCTAAGAGACCACAGTAGATGGGATTTGTGTCTCGAAATATCACTAATCAACATAATCTATAATTAAAACTAATTTTACCAAAAGATTAAAAACGTAAAAAAATGTTTAAAACTTATGTGTTAACCCAATAAAACTTATGAAACGCATCTAAAGTTAGAATAACATAAATATGTTCACTACAAGAGATTAAAAATAGAAAAGTTAAGCAATAAATTCGTGATATATTGATGAATGTTTTAAGTATTAATTATTTTATTTTTTGCATTTCGATATTGAACATCAATTTTGGCTGAATCTCAATTGAAGCGAAAAGCATTAAAAGCACTGGAAATTTGTTAGTAAACTAGTTTATCGCACATTTTTTGGCTTTAATGTTGACTTACAGTGAACAGAACGCAATTTCAGACACTCTTTAATTGATTTTACTGTTTATTTTTCACTATATCTGCTGATAAAAATCTATTGAATTTAGAAAAAAGGTTGTAATTAAGTAATAATAATTAATTATTAATTAAATGATCAAAAAATAATAAAAATTCTATAAAAGTTTATATTATGTGTAGTAGAAAATTCTGTCACATATGAGAGTACTAATCAGCTCAGGAATATTTTTTAAATATAATTGGCTTTAAAAATGTTATCATCAGAAGGATTTCATTGATATAAATCAATCAAAGTTCAATATTTGGCAAATTTTACATTTGGAAGTGAGAGATAAAAATAAATTTAGAAACAAAAAACAGCTAATGCTATAAAAGTAATCGAGTATTAGAAGTTCGCGCATACATTCGGAGAGGAGTTCATATAAATGAAGTATTTTTCGTAGAATTGCAAACTTTTTTTTAACTTTACTTAAATTAACTGCTTTTTATGTTTCAATAAATTGGAAATCATTGCGTTTACTTAATCTTTCAACAAACAGGCCTTCAATTTGGATAAGAAATGCAAATTTTAAATCTAAAACTTTCATTTAAATTCTCAAATCAATTATTCAATCAAACAGTGAAAGAGAATTGCATTTTGTTTTTAAATATCAATGAAAACGAGAAGTTTGTTTAAGAATAATATAATAAAATTACAATTTATTTCACATCTTTTGTTCATTAAAGCGTTTTACAAAACCTAACAAAAACTGATTGTTATACTCAATGGTTGTGAAACTTTAAAAGATGAGAATTGTATTGAAAAAATAATATTTGAATTAGACTTTAGAGTTGAAAAGAATATAAATTCAAAAAAGCAATTAAAACGTAATAAGTGTGCGATAGTGTGCGCTCACATTAAGTAATACTTATTAAAGTAAAACTATTTCTTTGATTGCATTTCCACTTTTATTCTTAGCATTAATTTCATCCATGAAGTGATGAGCTCTGAGAGTAATAAGAAGTGATTTTAATAGTTAATACGCCTCTTCTCAAGCAATTATAAGTCCACCCACCCATACAATATCATGCATTGTGAATATGACTCATCATCAAAAAGTTGATTACAAACTTATTACTTATTTTTTAAATATTATATTGAAATAATTCAGCAATTGAGAGCTGTATCGCACATATGCTGTCATATCATTGAAGTGAATCAGTGAACTTAGAGCTACTTTAATATTAGCTACTGTTAACATTGTTAACAGGTCGATGAAACAATTACTTAATGCTCGTACAGAGTGTATAGAGTGTACAGAGTGTGCAATTAAATTGAGAATAATTAATATTGAAAATCGGCACTTCTTTTGTTATGCTTATAATATTTTAAGTTCATTAAACTGACTAATGTTTCGCATGTAGTTATAGAAAGTATATGAAACCTCTCAATAAAAAAGTGTCAAACCTTTGTTGTCATATTATTTCATATTTTGATAATTTTGATAATTCAGAGGTATTTATATTTTGGAGAGAATCTATTTTTTGTTAAATTACAGTAATATGAATATTATGCGATGCGAACAATAATGATTGCAAAAGTTGTCAAATTATTTGAGGAAATAACAAACACGACATACATAATCAAACTATAGTCGAGCAATACAAGTAAATTGTGACAAGATTTCGAAACTTAGGCATTCGTGATAAACAGAGAGGAGCAAGCAATGAGTGCATTGAGTCGTCATTGCTATGATTACGATAACAATATTATATTATTTTTTTCACTAATTCTCATCTGAATAAGACTTGGAATAATAGGCTGTTCTATTAAATCGCGTTTTCAACTATTTATAAGTCACTAGCGATCCGAAACAAATCACTGAACTGTAAGCGATACAGCTCTTGAATATTGTATAAATTATATTATTCTCTTCTCTTTGATATGCAATATAATGATAAAACTTTTAAATAGAGGAATAGGGGGAAAATTTCATAGTTTTAGATGAGCATAAGTTTCACACGAAATGCAGAGCAAGCATGCAATACATGGAACATAATTATTAAAGATTCAAACATTTATGATCTCTTCCCCCCATTCTAAATGATTTTAACATTCATATAATAATGATATATCAAGGACTCCACTTCTCGACATAAACATTAGAATGAACACAGTTTTGCTTTTCTCCCCAATTTATTTCAGCTTAATTTTATTATTTTTCATATATTTTTCTCAAGGGTACCGACAATTTATTCTTGATTCAATTTAACTAATATTTTTCGTTTTCTTAAAATTTAATTTAAGATATTAATGATTAGATATAAGAAAAACTATAAAAAATGATTGAAAATAAATAAAACAATTTTAAAATAACTAAATTGGCTTAAAGTAACTCTAATAATGTTAGAATCGGTTCAACATTTGTGACTATAAGTAATTTATACTTTTGTTAGGCTTCAATAAAACGTATTATTTTAATCACTATTTCATGTAAATAAATATCTTAACAGAAATGATGAAAAAAAGATTAAAAGTTTACTTAATGGAAATTAAATTAAATATTTGTAATAACGAATTTGCAATTGAAAATCAATTATCTTTAAAACATTGATATGTTGTTAAAAGCGTAAAAGAAGTAGTAATGAAATTATGTAAACATTTATCAAATGACGTTCGTTGCTATCAAATGATTCTGCCATCAGTTTATTGCATAAACACTTTCTCTGGGCTTTCAAAGCAGATGAACAGCACTGAAACCATAGAGTAATCTATAATCAGACACATTAATATGACTTCTGAATGTGTATAGTATTTGATACTAATAAATGTTGCGCCAAAAATGATTGCTTTTAAGAGGGACGGGCAAGTACCCAATTTTTGCCGTGTGTAGCATTCGATTAGAATAGATATTATATACTCTATATGTTTTCTCAAACTCATTATAAAATATTATCGAAACATTTATTCAAACCGATTAATATACGGTATAATAAATCATTTTATATAATGTAATAAATGTTTATTTTAAATCTTAAAACTAAGTAATTAAGGATTAGTTCTCATCACATACTGTATATCGTTATAAATAGGAAACCAATTATTTAAATAAAATATTCAATAATGAAATTTTATATAAATGTCTAATTGCATAATACAGTATTTAAGGGCTATTCATATTCAAAAATGAGCTCTTACCCTGTCACATTTATCTACATATTACAAATGGTAATTTAATTTAATTTAGATACTGTCGAAATTTTTGCTTTAAATCAAGTATTAGTAATATAAAAATTGAAAAGAGTAATAGAGTATATGACATATACGCATAAAATTTTATTATATCTCAGCCCATCCTTACATTTAACAAAACATAGGAAATTACAGTCCAAATAAATATTGAAACTTTTGGAATATTAACAATTCTGTCTCATTAAGTCGTGTAATCCCAGAGCATTTTTGTTTTTATTAAAGTTTCACTAAATGCTAATCTTTATAATTTGATGTCATTATCACTCATTAGCAAAATAAACAGTTGTATTCGCAAAGATAAGGCTCTCTATTGTATTTGGACACTCGTCAAGCAATGTTTGCATCAAAGTCAGAAAAGTTTAGTTAAATGAGCAACAGGTATACTGATCTCTATTTTACAATATGTTAGACAGAACAGAGTTCAGTATAGTAACACTCAATGGTATTCATTGTTATACTAATTCAATACTATCAAACATATAGTAAGCAATTGATGAAAGGCATGAAAGGCAAGACCGATGAATGCCTAAACCAATGCATAAAATTCTGGTTAATGTGCATCTAATAAAATATACACTACATCTAAATCAAATCATTGTTACACTAACTCACATCTGATGCCATCGATTCTTTTGATCATAGAATTTGCATTCATATTAAATGTTTATAAAACTATATTCAAAACATTTTCATATAATTTTCAACTCCAGAATATATTACATATTTATAATACAGAATAGTATTAATCAATAACTTCTAAGCATTAATAAAGATATTTTACTTCAAAAAACTTATAATTATTTAATATTAATGGTCAGTGAGTTAACCATCATTTATGAAAGCGTTCAACTGACGTATCGCTTCTTATTTTTAGTACATTTACGGTGGTATTCAGTGTTTACTACTAATACTGTAGACAATCTTCAAATAATTATATAATAAAAGATTACATTTTAAAACTAAGAGATCCGTTATTGTTAACAAATCCGTTAAAGTAAAGTGTTGTAGAGAAGAGTGGAAGACAAGAAGACAACACATGGTTGGCTTATGCAAAATGAATATGAATTGACTTACTATACTTCCATCCATATCAGAGTCGTTGTGATCCATTTGATAGGAAGGTACGGGGGCTCTGTTTTTGACACGAATTTTGAATACTTTTACCTAAAAACCACACCACACAAGAAAAAAATACAAAAACAAATAATCACAGCGGGTTTCAGCACTAAAGGAGTAAAATGTACATCAGTGAGAGGGTGTTTACTCCCCGGTACATAAATATATTTATATATATTCTAAGAAACTTCAGCTTTCACACCACCCAATACGCTAATGTGAATATACAATCCGCTTGTCTGCTAAGATGCAATGATGGTGAGACACTGCTTAGGCACTAAATATTCCCAGTTTTACTCTACTCCTCAATGACGTCCCTATGGGAATGAGCCTATCGTGACTCACTGCCACTTCTAGACTCAATTATTATTGGCTCAAATATGACTATTAAATTCAATTCTCACTCCGTTAACCATTAATAAGGCTATGAATGAATGAAAAGTCATCCAAAAATTGTCGATCTCTTCTTTACCTGTTGTCAACTGTGGTAAAGATATCGATATAACTCAGTAGTAAAGTTATTCATGAATTCACTACAAATACTAACTCAAAAGATGAAACAGTTGGTGAAAGTGTAGCCAACTTTACTAAAACGTTGTGAACAGTGGGTTCTGACAAATCTAATATTAATACATCTATTATTAAATTTATTATATTTGTTATGAATTAAAGTTTTTGCGCACAATTTTGCTCTATTTTTCAAAGTTTCAGATTTTACTGTATATACAGTGAGTACATGTACTGTTAACGAGCTATTTCTTGCTTTTCTTATATTTTTAATGAATATTAATAACAATAAAGTGATGCCAATAGTGATGCCAATGCCAATTAAAACTAATTTATTCTTTAAATTTACTAAAAGTTATTCCTTATTGTTAAGTAAAATATGTCTATTTTTTGGTTAATATTAGAACCCATGTTATCATTAATAACAATCGCATTGAGTTATTTTTAGTGAAGAATCTTTAATACTTTGGTAACGAACTATAAGATACAAAATGAATTCTAAGAATTGAAGCATCAATTTTGAAAACACAAGACGTGAATGTGTTTCTCTAAACCGCATGCCATATGACGCCAAATAATAATACTTGTGATTATGTATTTGCAATCATATTTATGTTTGTGCAAAGTTAACCCCTATTCTCATATCGCCAACATTTTTATGAGGTTATAATTCAAGTCTTCCCCTTTATATTTCTAGGAAATCATTTTAAGCGTTGAGGGAGGAGTTGCAAAAAGAGTATAAAAAAAGATTAATCATTAAATTTCTATTTTAGTTTTTAAGCATTCGTAAGTCGTCTTCACTTCTAAAAAACGCTTGAAATAACTCATAAAATAATAGCATTTTGTATTAAAATTACTTTAAAATATTTCATTTAGTGATTAATTTCAAAATTTTAAACACAATCTCTGCCTTAAATACAAAACAAAAAATAAAAGAGTTTGATATAAGTTATTCAATTTAAAATTCTGTCAATAAAAACTTTTTTTAATTAAAAAATATTTCAAATTAAAGCAGTTTTTATTGGGTTCGACTGTTTTTCATTAATTAGATTACAAAATGTTTTCGTGAAAATTTCAATTTAATTTAAGCTCTTTTTTAATATATTGAGTCAATTAATTTTATTCAATATCTCATTAATTTAACAAAAATAATTAAAAGTTTAAATTATAAGAAAAACACATAGACTCAGACTCCCTATTGAACGTGTAAAACATACCAAATTTCATGAATGACATTACTTCTAATACTACCAAAAGAAGATATTAAATTCTAATATTATTAATTGAAATAAAAAAAGAAGAGAAAGAGAGAGAGAGAGAGAGAATTGTTTCATAATAAAAAATAAAAGTGAAAAAACATAAAATAGAGATAAAATTGTGTAATATTTCTATTTTATTCCAAAGTTAAACTAATGCTTATAAGCTCTTAATTAGAAACACTATTCATTAATTCAATTCTAAGAATTATACAAATAATATATTATTTAATGTTTATTAATATTATTTAAGCATAATTTCATTTAAATACTCTTTGTTTCATTATATCTTATTAGAAGTAATGACTCGATAGTTAAATAAAACAATGGTATCTTATAATGAATAGATTTATTTAAATATTTCAAAATAAATATGAATTCAATAAATTATTTTAAACTTTGTTTTACTAATTTAATTCATTATTAAAAATGCAATTCAATAAAATAAATCTAATAATATTACAATGAATTTATTCTATATATTCTAATATTCTAATTTGGGCTATCGAGGCTAATTTCTAAATTGTGTTTATTTTATTCAATTAATTATTATATTCAGTTTTTTATAATAATTTTTTAAAAATTCATTTGTAATACTTATTTGTGTGTAAAGAGTGTGAAATTTGTATTACTTTTTATAAAAAGTTCTTTATTCTCTTTACTAACTACTGTAACAGTATATACAGTATATCAATACTTATATATACGCTCATCAATAGCTGCGTTTAGTTTACAATAAAAATCTGCTGATTTTGACACAAAGCAGAATCGAATTTTCAAAATATTAATTCTAGTTTTTTCCTATTGAATAATCAGATCTTTAATAAATAATTTTTCGTTACTGACAATACGTTTTTACTAAATTATTTTATTAAAATTTGATTTTTGAAATTTTAATTCTCAATTTCTTAAATAAACATCGAAACATCGTAAAATATCTGCACAATTAGAGAAATTGGGTTTAATATAACTTATACTTCTATCCCTTTATTTTACCATTCTATTCACATAACTCTACTGTATCATTAAAAATTAAACCAAGTAAATCTTCTGAAGTAAAATTTATTATTATTTTCACTTTTGATTTAAAAGGAGAAGTCAAAGTACCTGTACATAAGACCTATATATTTTTAATAATTCCTTTTAAAAATAAGAGGAAACAAATTAAAATGATATAAATAAACAAACATTATTTAAAATTATATTGACTACACTATTCAAAGCTATGAATTAAACTTTAAAATAAGAGACAATCACGAAATCTCTGAAATTAGTTTTTGTTTTTTATTTTATTGCAAAAATTATTAATATAATAGCAATAATAATTAAAAATTATTTAGTTTAAACTTTAGACAGGTTAAATATTACACTTACGAACTAGTATTAAAAATTAAATTCAATGGGATCTTTAACATTTGCGATAAGACTTTTAAGACAGTGAGAGAAAGTAAAATTGATATCCAGGAATTTCAATTAAATTATCGGTTTATACGAAAGTTTTGTAATTTCAGAATTCTCGAAAATTCAACTTAATGTAAAATTATTTAAAAGTTTTGGTATCAATATAAGATAGTTTCATAAATAATTTCCGTTACGTTTTGTTGAATAAAATTCAAACCATTATAGATATTGAAATTCTGTAAACTATGTTTTGTAGCCAATTTATCTACGAGTAATTTGAGCTACTGTTTAAAAAATCGAATTGAATTAAGTAATAAAAGATTACAATTAACTAAAACAAGTCATGTTTTTCGAGATACTGCAGGCTATAACTCGAATACTATCCATTTTAGAGCAAATCTGATTTCAATATTAGATTCCTCGTCGAAAAATATTAGACACATGTTTTTTGTTTCAAAGAATTATTTTTTTGAAAATTCAATAAATTTAATTAAATTTTGATTAAAAAATTAACTCTAAAAATGCATTTTTAATCAAGTTTTCAAATGGCAATTTTATTAAAAATTTTTATTTAAAACATTGATTTAATAAAAAAATTATTATTTAATCGTTATAGTTTGCTTAATTAGTTATAATCTCCATCGTCTTCTATTATATTTGCAAATATTAAGTAAATTTCACATATCTTACAACGTTATATCATATGATTACTAAGCATTATATTCTGAAAATGATAGAAACTATAACAAATTAATGTTTTAAGTAAATTTTTTTTTAAAATTGCCATTTGAAAACTTGACTAAAAATTCATTTTTAGAGTTAATTTTTTAATCAAAATCTAATAAAATTTATTGAATTTTCAAAAAAATAATTCTTTGAAACAAAAAGACATGTGTCTAGTATTTTTCGACGAGGAATCTAATATTGAAATCAAATTTGCTCTAAAACGGATAGTATTCGAGTTATAGGCTGCAGTATCTCGAAAAACATGACTTGTTTTATTAATTGTAATTTTTTATTATTTAATTCAATTCGATTTTTTTAACAGTAGCTCAAATTACTCGTATATGAATGGCTACAATACATAGTTTTCAGAAATGGTTTGAATTTTATTCAACAAAACGTAACGGAAATTATTTATGAAACTATCTTATAAATAATTTTAGTTAATATTTTACAATTGTTTGAATCAATATTATTGAGTTAAGATTTATGACTATTTTAAATATTAAACATTTAAATAATTTATATAACAGTCGAATAATATGCAGTGTATTGCAAATTTTGTTTGCTAATTGTAGATTAAGTTCTGATCTATCTATATATACTAGTGGTCGGTATTGTCGGGTAATGGTATATTCGATACCCGATCTCTATTAC
>JAQGCF010000044.1:0-17425 GCA_034699405.1 Hermanniella punctulata | reverse complement strand
AATCAACACAAATGTTCTCTTAATTCAATTTGTATTAATTTTTATCAAAAGAAAAGTTTCCCTCAAAAAGCTGTGCATTATTACCGAAATTGAATGAATTTTCATACTTGAATAGAAGCCAGGGATTGGCATGATTTCGCGCTTCAGGGGTTATAGGAGGGGTGTCTATCAAATTTGTTTTAAAATTCTATACGACATATATCAGCGGATAGTTTTAAAAATATTTTAAACTTTTTTCTCTTTAAAAACACAATTTTTTCACACAGACGTCGAGGGGTATAGATATTCAACAGGACTTAAGTACAGTAGAGTACAGTTTTATTTCCGCGACAAAAAACTAATTGGGGACCAAATTTAGATAAATAATTGAATAATAAAAACTAGTAATAAGTGTTTAGATTTGTTTTGCTGACAATTTTGATTGAATTTATTTCTATTATTGATAAGTAAATAATTTAATACATTTTATACACTTTAGAGTTTAATTTAATAAATCAATTGAACAATAATAATATCAATAGTAATAACAGTTGTCTTTTGAAAAAACTTTTGATAAATACTTAAATACTTGAGTTTATTTTGTTTCACATCAGATGAAAATGGAGTCACAGCTGTTATCGTGCGAATAAGGATCACATTTTGTTTGCACATAAGTGTCTTCATGTTAGTGATGCACACAATCAAAGGATAATAAAGACAATATCAATAACTTTTCTTTCATTTTGGCTCTCAATCCTGTGTTTCTCGTTTGGATACACTCCTTGTGCGCATCAGATAATAGAATACTTTCTCTTTTGTTTGTATTTGATTTGTTATTAGTTTATATCTGAACGGCAACCGTAAGATCTGTGGTTTGTTCAGCAGGTTTTCTAGTGTAGGGTATGTCAGGTAAGGCGTACCTCAACTTTTCCCAAAACATTTTTTCTCCCCATTGCAGGAATGTATTGGTTTTGAGCCATAACCTAATATCGGGGTCGAGGTCTTTGGAGGCAATTCTTCCAATAAATATTAGTATTAATTTATGTCTATTAGTTCTGAGCACCTCGTGATGGGCTGACTTGAACTCATATCTACACCACTCACTCTTTAAAAAGTTTTCACTTATCACTAGTATTGTCCTCCGACTGGCTTCCATTGCTTCGACAATGGCGTCGGACAGGTATCCGCTCGCGACGGGCAGATCGCGGTAATGAAGGCACAACCGAATGGGAGGATTGCCGTACTCGAGCTCCGGCGCCAATATCTGCGCAACGAATGCCTCATCTTTTTTACTGTAGGACACGAAAGCATCGAACAGTTTCTCCTCTTCGCGTCGAGACTTAGCCCTACCCTCCAGTCGGACACCGTATCGGGAATAGAACCAAACACTCATTTCACGTCTGTATAAAAATATCACAATCACTGTAAAGAGTAAGAGTACGAACACAGAGCACCCAATGATGACAAATGGCACGAAGTCCTGCACCTGATATTTCTGAGCAAACATCGACTTTCGGGCCGAGAAGTTCGTGCAGACACTCATATTGAACTCCCCTAACAGTGGCAACGCGTGGCTCTCATTGTAGAAACACTGCACTTCTTGAATGTCTTTAATGAACTCAGACCTAACGGGTAGCCATTCAACGAACTGCTCGACGAACTGACATTCACACGACCACATGTTATGTCCAATTCTGGCGTCAATTAGTCTCGTATTGTAATTCAAATTCCAAATGTGAAACTCAATGATGTAGTTGTGATCGATGTGTAAGACTTGTAGTGATTTGAGTGCAATAAATGAATTATTAGAGACGATTGCGATTCGATTATATGATAAATAGAGCTCTTTTAGATCAACGAGTCTTTCGAACTCATAGCCATACAGTTGTGTCAGTCTATTGTGATTCAGATTCAGTATTTGCAGTGATTTCAGGCCATTGAATGTCCTGTTGTTGATTGTGTTGATATTGCTTTCATTGAGATGTAATACTTTCATATTTTTCCTGCCGATGAACGCATGCGATGACAGCGTCGGTATATCATTGCCGTCTAAGTAGAGCTCAGTCACGTCCATTGGGATCCTTTGGGGAACTGCAATGTGCGACTGTTGGCTGCAGTCAACAATGTTGGTATTCCAGGACTGGTCGTAATAACAGGTACAGTTCTCAGGGCATGTCATCTCACAATCGCAGGCATCAAATTCACAGCAATGACATAAAGCAAAGCAATGACTTTTATAGGGACACAAAAATTGCGAGGAATCCGCTTTAGTTAAGGGAATACTTGACTTTTGTTTTGTGAACGACAACTGACACACAATGTGCTCCACGTCAACCATTCGCGGATACTGCCGCGACTCGTCCAGTGTTGCTATACGTTGCAACCATTCCATACTGCAATCACATAAATAAGGATTACCGGAGACACTAAACTCTGGTAATGGCCTTCTGAGCGGTACTTTACTCAATCGAAATGCGTTTATATCTAGAGTTGAGAGTCTGTTGTTTGTGAGATCAGTTCGCGTTAGGTTTTGCTTCTCCATAAAAGTAAAGGGAGATATCTTTTTGATTAGATTACTATTAAGTAAAATCATTTCAATGCCATTCGGAAGAGAAGACGAGTCTATTTCACTGATCTTATTCACTGATGCGTCCAATGTTCGCAATTTGAGTACAGACTCCAACTCGAAGTAATTGCCGAGACTGTCCACCTGGTTCTCATGTATGTCCAACCACTGGAGGCCTATTGGAATCAACGCGTAGTCAAACCAACCGATTTTGTTGACAGATATATTCAACATAAGCAGATCTCTTAAGTTACTGAACAACCCATTGATGTCTACGATGTAATTTGAGTCGAGTCTGAGTGCGTGTAGGTCTGGAACATCATCAAAGGTTCCCTGTTCTATGCCCTGTATCTTATTCTTCGCTAAGTTCAATATTCTCAGTGAAGGCAAGTCTTGAAATATGCCTTTCGAGAGGTTACCGATTTGGTTGGCCTCCAGATTCAGACCATATAACTGCTCGACACCACGATATGAGGCGTTGTCGATCTCTGTAATGCGATTGTAGGACAGATCAAGACTTCTTAGGTATTGCAGAGTATTGATAGCGTGAGGCACTGATTCCAGTTTGTTGAGCGACACATTAAGCTCCATGAGGTTACTTATGTTCTTGAATGCCGTGCTGTGGATGAAGTCTATCTTATTTGAGTCCAGCGCTAACATATTCAGCACATGAAGACCTGATAGAGACAGCGAATCAATACGTGTTAGCCGGTTATGGCTGAGGACTAGTGTGTGAAGATTGTAGAGAGAGGCGAACGCGTTGTCTGTCAGACTCTCGATCTCATTGTGGTGTAACTGAAGTATTTCTAAACTATATTGTGATCTAAAAGTTGAGGCATCGATACGACTCAGACGGTTGAAACTCAGGTCAAGGGTCACGAGGCGTATGAGGTCCGCGAACGTGTCGGGTCCGATCCAGTGGGATGTTATCTCGTTGTGACTTAGATCTAGTAATACCATTTGGCCCAACGCGTTAAATAATCCGGGAGGGAGTACTGAGATTGAGTTGTTCTGAAGGTATAGTTCCGTCAAAGATGTGGACACCGATTGAAAGAATTTTGGTGGAAGTGCTACCAATTGGTTGTTCGACATGTCTAACAGTGTTAACTCACTTAAACCAGAGAGTGAGGTCTCCTCTGCTCTCGATATCTGGTTTTGGTGTAAAGAAAGTATTTGGAGTTTAGAGAGTAGACCAAAGCCACGATCGGTGAGCACTTTAATGCGGTTGTAAGACATGTCCAAATGGGTAATGGAGTCCAGTTTGCATTGCAATTGCACTCTCTCTTTGCTTTTGGAGGAAAAGCCAACACTCACTACTTCGGCCAATTGGTTAGCCGTTAAGTTAATGAACTGCAAGTGAACTAAATTACAGAATAGACTTTCGGGTAACCAATTGATCCCATTGTCGCTCAGATCTATTCTCTCGATGAGCCGCACAGGTGTCAGTAATCCACCGGTTGGTATCTTCAGCGATATATCACTCCAATTGTTGTTATTTGTTCTTATTGTGAGATTTCTCAACTGAGACAACCCGGAGAGCGTCAATAGAGGCAATTCTCTGAGTTTGCACTTTTCAATAGTGAGTTCACGCAATTGGTTTAAATGTTCGAACGAACGGTTAGATAAGGAACTATCATATTGTATATCATCACATGAAATAGTGAGACCAACCGTGCGTTGGCTCTCTATTAGACTGAAATTAGTGCTATCCAGCGCTCCGTTAATTGTCCTTAATTTACACGTTAGTAATACATTATCACTACTTCCATGATTCGATTTCCACTCACAGTCTTCTGGCGCTACATATCTTACTGACCAAACAGACAATAGCTGTTCGATTAATACAAACAATTGTATTATGAGATGAACGCAATTTCGGAGTTTTTGCCTCATTTTGGCGGCGATTAAGGCATTATTCTCCGGGCGTTTGCGATGTTTTTCGTTGATTGCTTGGAGTGGTTAACATTGAATAAAACTCAAGACTAGTGTAAAATTATCTCATTTCAGATCCGCTTTAAAGATCACAACTCAACTTGAGATATGAAACCTATGAGAGCGCCGGGAATAACATTTCCATAATTTTTAACACTTCATAAACTTATTCAAACACTTATTCGTTGAAATAAATTCTTACAATAATTAAAATAAATATAAGAGTTATAGATATTTATTATAAACTTTTCATACACTTTCAGTACAGTTTGTTCACTGAATTACTGGTATACACTATACACACAGTGGTTGTATTGAGTGTAGTGCAGAAACTTCAAAACTTTATGCTTTAAATGTACAAATAACTACTGAACAGCGTTTTGAACCTCACGAGAGCGAGACTCAGATGAAAAGTGCTCAAAGCTGTTCCTTTGTTGCACTATAACCAAACCAATGCAGTGTCAAAATAACATTTCTCGACTGGAAATTCCAGTTCTTGTGTTGGCTGTTCTTGAGCTTGCGCTCCTCGGCTCATACCATGTTCACAGGGGTGATAGTTTGCCTTAAAGTTGAGACACTATCCACAATAGAAGTTACACTTTTGAGAGGAGATGGACACCAATCTTATCAATTCATATTGAATTTGTGTTTCTATATTTGAGTCAAACATTAATTCAATACTTATGTCATCAAATGAATCGAGTTTTTGAATATATTAATTAATTTGCGTCACAAATGGGTATATTATTTGACTCATTCTTAAAATCCTGAATTTGTTTTGTATAACTCTCACGAATGCGTTTAACGAATTTTAAAAATAAAAATCACAGCATTTAATGAGAGTACGAGTGGCCCTACCGAACATTGACTGCGGGTGGCTCTAAACTCTCACCAAAACACTTTTGCTAAGGTTTTTTATGGCTATTTTCACTGGTTTTCGCAAAGTTATTAAACAAAATAAAAACAATTATCAGTTTAGACAAATAGGTGTTACTAAGACTCAGATTTTCAACTATTTATCTGATATTTCATGTTTATAGTGTACATTCAATTGTCTGTCTAGTTAGGAATGATAGGATATGAAGTAAATAAGCAAACTATTGATTTATGAATCATAAGAGAAATTGTTTGAATGATTTTATTCACAACAATACTCTTAACTGTACTGTACTGTAGTGTACTTTGCACTATCACTTATTATGATAAGAAAATATATATAATAACATTGCTCTCAAACTTGAATTAAGGATACATTTGATATACAGGTCATTAGAGGTTTTTTTTTAAAAACATTGGACCAACTCTTGAGTTTGACTGATATGAAACGAAATTTAAAAAAGTGAATACAATATAATATACTTTTCTTTATAGTTAATGGTTAGAACTGTTAGTTACTCTATCTGACACTTTATATCTTTTAGAGAACAACAATATAATAAAGTTCTCTAACTTTGCTCTAATTTAACGTCAAAATTGAAAGAAAAAGTTGAAATGGAAAGAGATTTGTTATTTTCTGCTTAATCGGCAATGCGTTTTGCCATTGACTTCTGTGCTTTGAAGGCATATAGAGAGTAGAGTATACACTATGACATCGAGTGTAATAAGAATAGAGATAACAATATAGAATGTAAAGAGCATTCTATTTGGAGGCATTACCATTACCTTCATTTGGCGTCCATTGCCATCACATTACGCGTTTATAGTAATGATGATCCGTGTCTGGTGTCCCGATGGAAATAGTTGAAGCAAAAAGTACGGGGAGAACATGGGGAACACTTTACACTTTGTTATAAGTCGTGCACATATTATGTCTTTTATGAGGCCTTGTTTTCATACTTGTCGTTAAATGAAATGATGGACACAGGAAACTATTGCGCTAACCATTGTTTCGTGTTCGTGAACCAACGTTCCTCTCTTTCGAGACAACAACTTTCGGTGTTTATGTGCCTTAAATACAGTTTACTATTAGAGTTTCATTCCTGTTAACGACATTATCTCAGCCCTATATTTAGTGTTCATTTTTATATACTCTACAAGTAGTGCTTTGAGCGCTATCCTATCGCTTCACTATAATTGCTATTCATCTCTCTCAGTATCAGTCATTATTCTGGTTTTAATAGATAGTTAACTGTAAGCAGACATAACAATATTCAAGGTCTTATATATGAGAGATGTACCCTTTGTAGGCATATATTTTATGAGTATAATAAATTACGTGTTTGAACGAGTGGGTTGAGGTCTATAATCAAATAGATTGAAATTTTTGCTCAAAATTGTTTATTGTTTTCAATTCTTTAGTTTTCAATTGTGATATATTATAATAAATACTGTATTTGTTTTTTCAAATATACAGTAAAACAATTTAAATGTTATGCTTTAATAGTATGAATTATAATAGAGCACAAAAAATATTTATCCCTTCCTTATGCTGTATATGCGTAACGCTCTGTATTATATAATTTCAATTTAAAATATCTCGTTCTTTATCTCTGTCTATTAAACAGATACTGTAAGTTCAGGTTAAAAAAATCCTTTTTAGTGTTAATGTTGTCCGGGTCTGCTGTGAGGCAAATATAAACTAATTAGACTCAACACCAGAACTTAATCTAAAGTAACTCAAAAAATTTAATTATACATTTAATATCAATAAACCTCTAAAATCCAGTGACATATTTAATAAACTTATGATTAAATTCTTATATTTAATAATTCAGTTCAAAAACAAATATAACTACAGTAACATTAGGTCATATCCCAATTAGCTTTTGGGTTAACTCATATACTGATATTAACTTTTTCAAATATTTTTTAAAAATTATTGAATTTTTTTTTAAAACTATTATCAGACAAAAGCACTATTTTTTAGAAGCTCTTAATAAGTCTATTATTTTCTGCAAAATAACCGGTGCTTAAGTAGAGTGCAATACTAACTAATGGTTTGCTTCAAATAATTTAGTGTTCGGTTTATTATATGAGAAACGAAGTCTAATCTTCATTACTACAGGGTATTTGTTTTGGAACTCATTTATATTATCGCATAAAATGCTTAAACAATATTATTTAAGTACAAAAAGTAAGATATTTAAGCCCTGAAGTGAGTAAAGTATAGTTAAATTTGAAGTTCAGGCGTGGGTGAAAAATATTTAAAATTTCTAACTACAAAATGTTCCGTAATTTTAATATTAATATTTGTTAATACATGTATTAGTTTTATTTTTCTAACAAAGAGTTAAAAAGTGTTTCCTCCCATTTAAATATTAGTTTATTAAAGCGTTTAATATTTAAGATTAAGGAAATAAATTTTTTTCAAACAAATAAAAAACATAATTTCATTTGACATAATAATTTGATTAACAGGAAAGAAATTCTTGTGTAAATTTATTGGACAATAGAGTCTTTATAATAACTAACGAGCTTTAGATCAGTAAATAGTAGGCTTTAGATTACATAGAAATAAATACAATACAAGACAAAACACGTTACTGTCGATTGAAAAATAAAAACCAACAGAAAAGCAATAGAAAAAGAAGATGTGAAAGAAAAATAGTGAGCGAGAGCTGACATGAGTTGAGTCCTCCACACTTGAAAAAAGACTCAATAAATTGCAAACACATATCATTGACGCCTTACCACATACAGTATATAACTTGTATATATGTTTTTATATATATAAAAAATTTTGTTTAAGGAAAAAATATTTTATACAGTCCTATGAAGTTTTTAGCAATGGTTCGAGGTTTGAGTAATTTGTTCGAGCAGTAAACCCAGTAAAGTTATGTCACCTCAAGCGTATACCTGCGAAACCAGTTCACACCTTAAGAAAAGTTATTTACAAACTTTGCAATCCAAAGCAATCCAATTTCACTGTGTTTTTTGTTAAATTGTATGCACAGTGTGTGTCCGATTCTTCCTCGATCGGGATACGGCCACATGTGAGCCGCACTTATTTAATCATAAAAGCCCACAGCAAGAGATCAGAGCTAACTTATTATCATTACCAGAAACACACAACAGAAAGCGTTTGAAATAAATTTAAATTAGCGTAAAATCTGAGCTCAAGAATTAGGCAAACATTGACGGAACTATTGTTGGGCACCTAATCTGTGGCCTCAATTTTAGTTTTAAAAATTTTATTAATTAAGTCTCCAGAATATTAAGTGCTTTTTACAGTTGGATAAAAAATATCAATAGTTTCAATGGATTTATTTTTCTCTTTTGAAACATTTAACTCGTATTTCTTTGACATTAGAATAAAGCGAATGCAATAACAATAATCATTACTTCAGGATATTAGGAGTCTATAACAAAATCCTTGCGAACATTTGGGCGAAATAATTTCAATTTTAATTTATTATAAGAAGTACTTGTTATTGAATGTGTCACTCTATTACAATACGTCAATAGATTCACAACACTTGAAAGACTCTCAATTGTTCGCTGGAAACAGTCAATGGAGTCCCAGTAAAGGAATGTATTAAAAAAAGAATAGAATAAAAAAGCAAAGAAAGAAAGCTCTTCCCTCTCTTCCCTCTGGACGGTATTTCAATTAGCTTCAGAGGGATATGAAGAAAGACACAGGTAGAAAGAAAATAGCCGTTTGCTTTGCATCACTGATTTTACAATGTATAGCAGTAGCACTGAAAAACTTATATGTGTTGAACCACTATCCTAATGCCAATGCTGTTGAGTCGCATATTTTAGTTTAGTTTGTCTTTTTGATCCCCCCTTCGTATAAAGAATTGAGCCCCAACTGCACAATAGCTCAAAGCAACATAATATTGGGATATTTGAATATAAACGTTACGAGTCTTTATGCCTTAAACGGTAGGTAAGGTCTGCGCTCTAAACAGAAAGTCTTAAATCATCGCATATGTGATATTCAAAAATTGTATGAATAAGCGGAGAGACTATTGTAAAAGTTCTGTAGTACTGGATTGGCTTCAACTGGCTTTTGCTTTACATAAAGTATTTATATTTCAATATTTTTACAAACCGTACAAATTGTGAATGAGATTAAAATATAATAGAAAAGAGAAAAACTTGAAAAATAAATGATTTGCCAAACATAACACAAAATTTAATAACTTATAGGAAACAATTTTTGTGCTCTAAAACTTAAATTTATTAATGACTAAAATTAACATTTCATTTGAAATAATAGCTACAATTCAAAAGCAATGGTTTGTTTTGATGGTTTTTATATAATATATTAAAACCTTTCACATCGTTTATTTCAGTTGCACTCAATTAACTAAAGAAATTATTTCGACAAAAACATTAATTTAAAATAAAATATAAGTTATATTCATAACTTTCACTGTGTTATGCATTCTCTATATAACATAACAAATACCTGTTATATCAAGACATTTGTTAGTTATATGAAAATAAATTGTTAAATAATGTTGATTTGCTTGCGTACAGTACAATGCAGTACAAAGACCTCGTTTTCAAACTTTTAAGCACTCGGAAATATATTCACTTATCTAATCGAAAAAATTTAGTCAACAAAACAACTATTTTTTTAATAATCAAACAGATTTTTGTCCATTTTTTATGAGGAAATTAGTAGCTTTTGGGTGATATTTATAAAACTTTTTTTTAAATATTAGGGTGTGTTGTCTTCTCTATGTATATAAATGTGTGTAAAGTGAAACCCCCGCTGTTTTCCAGTTTCATATTTTTCTTTTTTCAAATAAAAAAGACTTTGATCTGATAGACATTGAAAAAATCACCCCATGTTTGCAAAGTAGGCGGTATTCTGGCCTTAGGGAGGCTTACTTTCTGATGCTGTGGTCAGAAAGGAAAATGATATAAAGGCGACAATATATAGCGTCATTGACGGTAACTATTATAATAATGTGGTGTAATTTGGAAGTGGAATTGTGGGACAAACTGTAAGAATGGCATTGCATGACCCATATTAATCAACTCAACTGGTAAACCAAATCGGAGTTTCTGACTTAACTTACATTTTGTTACATTTTATAAAACTTATAGCATATATGAAGCAATTTATACCAATTGTCATGTCATATGATTTGAAGGAAAGTTTTTCTTTCACTCAAATATTGCTAATGACTCCACTATTGAGAAATGAAGAAAAAAATGGTAAAATTTTCAAACAAACTTTCTCTAACAAAAGTAAACATTGCTTTAAGCAATTGAATTGGATTTTTAACATTCTAAAAATTCATAATAATTTATGTTAAATAAACAAAAAATTATTTGTAATTCTATTCGTTGGGATATTTTTCTAACGTCTCAATCAATTTTCCTGTGAATACTTCAAATAATTGGGAAATTTTTAAATTGAATAATAATAAGTTCAATAAAGAGAAAATTTTAATTAAGATAACGATTAATAAATTCCATTTTTCTAATGAGAGATTTTGACTCAATTTAGTCATTTTGATGTATTGGTCGCTTATAAGTTATAACTGAATGTTCTATTTTGCTCCAATTAAGTCCTAAATCCTTTAATCATTTAATATCTTTTTTTCATTTTCAGTAGTCCTAAATAACAGCAATAATTTCAAAAGAGATTTATATAATCACTATTAAATCAGTAGTTTTTTCATTTTATCTAAATTACATTATATTGATATATAATACATTTTTCAGGAAATTATTTAGATATTTGACATTTCTGTAACGTATTATAGATATTATTCTGAAATTTAGAAACATTTCATTTGATAGAATCTAATTAGAGGTCAATTTAATTAATTTCTTTAATCTCAAATATATTTTAATCTGTGAACAAATTTATATTTTATAATTTGATTTTTTTAAATGAGAAATTTTTACATAAAATCTGGAATTTAATTTTGAAAAAAGCATTAAAGAGATATGGAATAAAAATTCTCAAAATTAATATCAATTCTTGAAATTCACATTATGTGAATTAAATATGAGAAAAAAATCCGTCACATCTAATATCATAAAAAGCAGATTCTTATAACGTCTAATGAAAAAGCTTTCTATTTTAAGTTTTCGCACCTCTAAGACAAACAGCAAATGGAAAAAATATTTAATTAAAAGTCGCATTCTTTTACTGATAACACATTTTTAGATAAGAGCACATATGAGCAAATGTTTTTTAAAATTACTCTATCCTTCTGTCAAGAATTTATGGTTTTTCATTTTGGTTGCCTATCATATCATAATAAGTATAATTAAGTTTCTCAGAGATAGAATTGCATTTCGTTTAAACTCAAGAAAAGTGAAACCTGTTATCCATGGATTTTAATCTTTAAGAGATTTATTTCACAAAAATAAATTGAATCACTTTCTAATCAGTTTAATAAAAATTTATAATCAAAAAATTCATTAGATCTTCATTTTGCAACCAGACCTTGACTTGAATCTACTAATCATAAAACAAAAAATATTAATCTTATTGATCGATAAATGTTATAAAATTAATAAGATAATATTAAAATACAGTAACAAATCAAAATCGACACAATTATCAATGATATTAAGTTTAATAGAAAATTTTTTAAACTTCTGTTTGCACTTCTTTCACAATATAATTGAAAGTAAAAGAAAGTGTAGTAAACTTTCAAAGAATCTATAGATATATAAAACAAAAATGAAACAATATTTTAAAAACTTTCAGATAAATCATCATTTTTTTAAAACAAGTTTTCACTTGGGTTTTAAATATCATAAAAAATTGTTTCCATATCAAAAAATGTGGAGTCATATAATAAAGCAATTGAATTGCACACTATAAGAGCACATACAATATTATATAGAGTACATTAGCAAAGTCTGTTACCCAACTTTTCTCATATCCCTAATAGACTCGTTTTTCAAGTTTTAACTTATGTAAAATACAAATGAATGCGTTTTTAAAAGTATGAAATATTATTTTGTAGAAAAATATTTAAATTTTATTCTATTTATTAATTTATAGTCATCTTTGAGAGGAGAGCAAAAATTGATACAACGCTAAGAGAATCGCCTAATTTATTTTCTATGGTAAGTGTGATACAACATTATCTGCTTATTTACTCAATTTCTATTCTCTCCAACGACTGCACACATCACATGAAATTTTTCGAGTATTTAAATGAATGAAAAAAACGTTTGCATTTAAAATATGTTAAATGAAATAATATTTTTGCGGATTTTTTTTATCATTCAAAGGATATAATTAAAACAGTATTAGAAAAATTCATAGATTGGCGACTGGGAGTTATTTTTTTATTTAAATAAATAATAAATAATTGAAAAACTAGACATACCGGGAAGTAATAAATATATACCTAAATTTACATTAAAAAGTATTAAACTTAAAGCCAAAAAAAATTAATTCTGAAAAAACTAAATAATTCGATATAAATGCAGTTTTTGTTGAGATAAAAAAGGCTAACTTTTTTGAATGTGTATGAATTTTCAAAATGGATATATTCGTAACGCCCTATTATTACTAGACTTACTCGTTAACTTATGATATGATGCAGACTTTTAGAGGCCTCTAAAATAATCGTATTGTTTAAGAACTTAGAGGTTTTCGAAGAGAGGGTGGATATGCAAAAAATATTATAAATAAAATTAGAAGAAAAAAGTCAAACTTGTAATCTTAAGACACACTGATAGCCCTTAAAATTCATGAATTTTAATTTAAGACTAAATACTTGTTAAGAACATAAAACAGAGCTTTTTATCAATTTTATATAAATTATTATATTTGTTCCAAATACTGGCACAGAGTTAAGAATGACCAGTTATAAAGACAAGAGTAATAATACAGAAACGCCAGTTATATTTAAGTCAATTGGCCAACCAGTTCCTTCCGTGTCGGTGAGTAAAGTAAGAATGATTGCTATAACTTATATTTAATATAATAGATAAGTATCATTTGAACAAAGAATAAATAGTATTATCTCTTATTATAAGTTAATTGTTATGGTCTTTAACTGTTATACTGTAGTAATCATTGGGCTAATAGTACCAAAATTCTATTATGAGTGACTTAAAAATTTTAAAGACGCTCTTCAACTCCTATTAGAAATATAAACTTTAAAGTTCATGGGCAGCATTAGAAGTTTGTAGGAGCCATACAATTATTTTATAAAAGTATTGCTATTTTTTCTCCTAACAAAGAGCAAGTGGTGCACAAGTCGTGATCCAACATCACATTTAGCCATTTTAGAGACCAAAATATCTTTTTTATATACCACTCAAAACAAACTTTTTCATAAATGTCTTTTTTGTAAACTATTGAAAATTTTTATTTTTTTCTTCACATTGAATCTGAAGTCTTTCCTGATCTTATTTAAGTTGTGTAGAACTCCTTCAATTGTGAAAAATATTGTATTAAAACAAATTGAACTCATCTTAAGAAATAAATAGTTGAATTGAATCCCGAATTAGACTCATTTGAAATTTCAAAAAGGAAGGGCTCGTCGTTTCACTTGATTTTCTACATATCAAACCCCATTGAATGAATCATAAATAAAATGATTACATTTCAAAAATTTTCTGTATTTATGTATTTATATAAATTTCATTTCATTGTAATATATCTCATAACTGGTCGGAGAGGAAGACTGTGCCAGGAATTGAATGACTGTTTTGCTTCCAGTAATTTTCATCTTTAAACGCATCTCATTTAATACACTTTTTTCTATAAGATTTTATAAAATATGAGTAATTGAAATGAATATCATATGTAAATCATAATCTATAGCATCTGTAGCATCAAAGGAAAACGAAACAAACCAAGTGATCATCATTACAATCATCATTCAAAAAATATATTTCTGCTCTAAAACAGGTTCAAAACACATACAGATCGCCACATATGATGCTATGGTAGAGGATATTATTCGAGATTATTTTAAGAAGAATTACTTATCTATTACTGTATATCATTGTGTGTTCACTAAAAAATAATTTATGCACACAAGTATCGCAACTAATAATGCCTTACAGGCCATTCGCCAATTCTTACCTTTTTATTCTGGTTGATCTCAACCCCTACTTTAGTTTTATAGCGCAATCACATTTACTACCATAATATTGAGTATGCAATAAAAAATGAAAAAGAGGGGGAGAGAGGAGAGAGAGAATAGATAGGTAAGAATGAGAGGGAGAGAAACAGAGAAAGGCAGAGAAATATAAAAAGATATTAAGAAATAGTTGGGAGAGAGAGAGAGAGAGAGAGAGAGAGAGAGAGAGAGAGAGAGAGCCGTCTAATATCTGTAAAGAAATAAAATTGTGTGCACAGGCACAGGCATCTAACATCTAACATCTCGCATCTCATCCTGTTTGGTGTTTGTTTTAAAACAAGTCGACAACAGGAGAGAAAGAGCACATTATTTATTACGGCGAGACAACAAAAGTTATCAGATATTGAGAGAAAGACCAAAGAATGGGAAAATTAAAAGAACCGCTCAGTGAAGGAATTTCTCGTTCGGAATGCATTCAGAGTTCGATTCAAACAATTTTTTCACTGCATTTTTAATTAATGCGATTGAATGTCAAAATGAAATCGTTTAAAACATATTCGTTATGGTATAGACTCATTGCCTAACATTTCTCCGATTGCTTCTGGTTTTATATAATATATTTTGTGCTTATTTTCAATTTATTTAGAAATGAATGCCAGTTGTATTGCGTGCAGAACCGAGAGGTGAATGCTTTAATGGTTGAAAGATAATATAATTCACAAATAATTATCAATTCCACTACTCTTTAATATAAAGTATAAAGTGTTCACCAAAATTATATATTGTCAAACACTATAATATACTGCTCTTCAATAGAAATTTTGATAAAATAATATATACATAAATATAGTATAGCGTAATAAGAGTGAAATGAATTCCTATGTTTTCACAATTATTTTTTTAAGATATTTGATTTCAATGCAAACAAACATAAGAAATAAAATTGTTATAAATTTGATGCTTTTAAAAACACTGGTTTCAAATAATCGAAAGTAAAAATATATAATGTATTGGGTCATCAACAGTAGATTTATTATAGTGAAGGATGAGTAGAGCAATTTGAACGCTACATAAATAAGTTGCTCCACAATAGATTGCGTGATACTATTTCACAGTAATTATCGTTTATATTCAATGAGTTCTGATGTTTGGAATTCCTATATATCATATACAATATCCAAAAGAAAGAAACAATTTAAACAAAATGCCACTCATTATTGCTTTACTCCAGTTTCGGTAGGCGTTTAATAAGAGAAATACAAATTTGGAAAAAATTACTTGAAATCAATACTTTCTTTAATGACTGCCTACAGATTTATTTTGATGTTTATTCTATTTTTTTGTTATTTTATTAATGACTTTTTAAGGCAAATAAATAATACCCCGAGAAGTAAATATTTTATCTAAAGAAAGTGAAGTGTTATTCAATAATAAACAATCTGAGAGTAGATTTCTATTGATATATCTCTCATTTGGGTTTTTGGTATTCAATCTTTTCTGCCATTTATTTTAATTTAAAAACTTTTTACATTACTTTTTTAAGTTAGCAAACAATAAGTTATAAGTACTTTCTAGACTTGGTCTCAGGGCTCGTAGTTTAGAGTATAGTCAAACTTAAAAAACAAATAAGTTAAAAGTTTTTTAAGATAAATATCGGATATAAACTTTTAAGATAAGGACTCTTCAAAATTATAACTGTATACTTATATTAAGTCTAGAATTTCTAATATGAATATTGTATTATTCAATCATTAATTGGAAAAAAAATCTTTTTAAGCACAAAAATTGTATTATTTCATAATGTAAAATAAACTTAACAAAAGAGAAATACTTGATATAAAAATATTATATAATATGTATGAAATAACATGAAACGTATTGAACGAGATATTTGTACTACAGTTTAGTTAAATATAATATACAGAGTTTACGCACATATACGTAAAGAATGTAAGAATTTTTTCTATTTTTTCGTGCAACGAAAAATTTTCAATTAAGTCGACAATTGAAGCGAGCAATGCTTTACACCAAACGTACACAAACTTTTAAAAGTTTGGGTGTTTAAGAGGAATGTGTTTAAAAAAATCAGAACTCAATAAAATGAAAGTATTCTTCAATTATTCCTTCGTCAAAAAAATATATAATAGAAAAATAGTGACAATTCTTTGAAGTGAAAAGTTTTTAGGTTTTTACACTGCGCTAGATATTAAAATTTGGGCGAATAGAGAGGGCTCGCATCCCAAAGACAATACATTTGTAACTTAATGTTAGTATTGATAGTAATTTTGTAATAAATATATTTTTAAATTTATTATTTTTAATATTATTAAGATATTAGTATTATTTTGAAGTATGAAAAATTTAAATGCTTAGCTCAGGTAATATATTATAGATTAAATGATTAATTTGGATGAAATAAAAGAATAAAATTTCGATTTAATGCCAATAATCGAAAAAAATCTAAAATAATTTCAGAATCCTTTGATTTTCAGAGTTGGTTGTGTTTTGGAAATTATTGGAAAAAGAGAAACTGAAAATATTAAACAACAATTGCATAGCAACCACAGTATAACATGTGTCATATATTGTTCTGTATAGTAAAAAATATTAAAATACAATATAAAGCAATAAATAGTGGAATTCTATGTTATTTAAGATAAGGATATCGAGAACTTGTATTTATTTCCTAAAGACTTGGATATCGAAACAGAAGCTCAATCAAAATCAGTGATAGAGTGGTGCTATGCCTGTGTGGGGCCAAAAAGACTTTACAATTTTTACTATTGTGAGAATTGACTTAAGAATTATGACAAGAGAAAAAAATAAATGCCATTGGGAGGCCCACCAACGAAGACAACACTTTAAAAGAGAGTATTCATCACATTCAGGTTTGGATCAAATGACAGAAATGCAACACAAATCTGGGCTCAAAAAACTTATTATTTATTATATCGAATCATTATAATCATGAAAATCATCTGAA
>JAQGCF010000043.1:0-17439 GCA_034699405.1 Hermanniella punctulata | reverse complement strand
ATGTAATCCTTGTTTTCTACTGTATATTGAAGTTTAGTGGAATTATTACATTATAGTCATAGTTGTGGTTGTGTTTGAGGTGAATTGCCCACAATATAAAATAGAATTGTGGTACCGTTGCTTGTGCTGGGCGTTGGAATATTGAAATTTATGATGTTAACAACTGTAGTATAGTCGACAATTATATTGTATTATAAAAGGGCTGATTCAATGCATCGACACTTCATTTTCATTTTGTGATTACAACTTAAATGTAGAATAACTTGAGATCAAAAAAATTACATTTTTCTCATAAATATACCCGAAGTTCGGCACAAAAATTCTGGTTCTTTGTTAACATTGAGTGTAAAGTTGGGTGAAAACAATGGAAGCACACGGCATATATTATCTATGTTTGTGCTTACATAGAAACCATTCGATATATGATATGGTAGTTCTCTGTTCTAATTGTATGACGAGATTAATCTTGAATTCTCGGGATTTTAACTACAACTGCCAAAAAGTGCAATTACTTCGAAAAAATGGTAAGTTTTGACTAATTATTTTATTTGTAAAGCAATCAAAAGCACTGCAATAACTGGACTCCAATTTTAAAATCGCTAATAAAATCGTTTGAATAGTCGGAAAACGAGTACTGCTCTGAAATAATAATATTTAAAAGATTTGAGTTGAGGTACTGGTAGTACTTTGTGGTAATGTTTAGCGATTACGTACTGATAGTTGTTCTTATGTATAAGTGATGCGTGCAATTCAGACTTTAAGAGCATTTGATATATAAGCAGTGTTTAGGTGACAGCAATTGCAGGCACATGCAGTTAGCTCGAACACCCACGTTCTGATGGGTGCCTCACTCCCAATCACTTTCTTTAATTTCACTCACATGTCCAGCAGTTTGTTTGGCAAAACAAGAAAAAAGAAGAATGACTAGAGAGGAGAGGGAGCCCTTAGCCGAGCAGTTGTTGGTACACTTAGATTATTCCCTTATCTCTTCTGACAAAAAGTCAGCGGCAAAGTGTGTAATTTAACACAAATAACTTATGTTTCGTGGAAGGGAGGGCTGACTTAAGGTGAGACTTAAGGCGTTACCGCACTATTTGTTGACAGCAATCAATTCATTGCTTTCATGCTTTTCAACGCCGACATCTCTTTCGAATCACTTTTTTTGTTACTCCAGGACTGCAGGCACTCAACCTATAAAAAAAGCAAAAGCACCCATACATGTAAAAAGACATATAGATATTTTAGGAGTACACAATTCAAAGAAGAATACTCTCAAGAATAGTTATAGGAGATAGAACTGGTGATTGTGGCGGTTAAGTTGAGGCAATCAAACAGAAACTACCCAATGAGATAATGTCGCCGTTTTTATTTTAATTCATTGTTTTATATACATTTATATAGTTATCTTGAAAAGAGTCATAAAAAAAGTTATAATAGTTTTATTTAAGGAATGACGTTAACTACAAAAATATCCGTAACAAACGTCCTTGTGCGCTAATGCAAAAGTAATACAACACTAATACAATTCAATACAACTTAATACTATCGCAATCCAATCGTAATACAATTGTCAAACACCACTTACAAGTCAGACCTTTTTGTATGCAATTGTTATCTCTTTTTTATGTATTATTTCTTAACATTTTTTCAAATTTTATAACTTATTTACTTATAGTATAAAAAACAGAAAAGATCTTACAGTATAGACAATTAAATTGATAGAACACAAGCAGAAGCCGCGAAATTTGTGGTCAAACTTTTAAGCCGTGCGTAAGCTCTATACATGTGAATATATAATACATGCAAAAGTACTGTACATCACTCGTACCGATATTATGGATTTCGTCGAACTCGAGAATAATATTTTACAATACTTTGCACAATAAACTGGACGGTCAGCTGTCGGTCCGGTACATGTTCTTAAAGCAATGCAATGAAATTGTTAAAAGCACACTAATTGGTTTAATGTGAGCGGTTCTATTGATCCTTAAACTTGTCACTCACTACATGGGTCTTACATTTGGACTTTTATTGCAAAACTAACAAAAACTGTACACCATTTCAATGATCATACAAAAGAAAATGCAAATAATTGTGAAAAAGTCAATGTTTTCTGATCCTATTATCATTGAATTGGTATAAAATTCTAAACAATTTTGTAAAAACATTATTTGAGTCACAGATAATACGATAAAATATAAAAAAAAATTATGCACTTTATTAATGTCTTTATTTCATGCGTTAAAAAGTCTTGTCTTTAAGATATCTTTGAATATCTTTAAGGCTAATGAGTGAATCAATCATAAGACAGTATAGTATAATATCTTACAAAGTATTTTAGATTTTTTAATGATAATTCTGAATTACATTAATATTAAGTAACGAACACAGTGTACGGTTCAAGTAAGTTGTCTTGAAGTGAATGCCAGTAAATTCAAGTTAAACACTGTTTTCCATTAGACTTATCATTTGGATTGTAAAGTAATATAACTTATTTATCTGTAATTAACATATAATAAATTGCAAAAATTTTTTATTATATTTGATGTGAGAGAACAGTATCTCAAACAAAATGATAGAAAAATTTATATATTTGTGATAATGAAAAATCATGTCATATGAAGTGCTATTTTCTTATTTTCATCAAAAAGACAGTGCATTATAGTCTTGATTTGTAAAATTGGTATCAGTTTCTATTAATTCAGTTTTGCGTTCTTTCAAGTGAGTGCAGGGACTATAATCGTCCTCACGGGATCGATTCTTGGTGCCAGTCGTGGTTGATATAAACGATATCACTGACTTTTGTGAGTATGGTTTGGCTCGTGCCTCATTCAGTGCCTTACTCTATGCCTCGCTCTATGCCTCCCTGTACTCTACTGCCCCATTCTATGCCTCATCTAAACCTCTTTCACATAATACATAACCTATCGCTCGCTTTTATTTATTCCGTTTAAGAGTTCAGTTATGAAACTCAATGAGTGTCCACAGTCTCGACACTCTCGGAGTGAATATCGAAATGTCAACTCTAATGGTTGAAACGAAGATAAAATACCAAAATTGTATTGCATTTGATTTGATTGAGTTTTTCTCAATTGTCAAACTATTTGAGAGAATTTCGATGAATGTGAATGTTGTTAACTCAGGCAATAGATTACCACAATTTTGATTTCTTTGCCACAGATTTGCGATTCAATATACGAGTCACTTGGGATGCGATAAAGTATATGCTCTTTATGCAAGCAAACATTGCAAGCATCGCAAACATAGCACACATTTACGGCTCAGTTCAGCCGTTAGTCCAAAATGTGTTTCTATACTGTAGTGCAAGCATTGCAAGCATTGCAAACATTAATTCTATAAATTATGAGACTCTATAGTCTTCTTTGAATAATAACGCATCGATTCTGAAATTGAGTTTTCGGACGACATGTAATCCTAATAAAACTGTATTCAAACTAATTTCGAGAAATGTCCAAATATCCAATAGTGAAGGAAGGGTAGCATTCACTGCAATATACTTCTAGGCTTCTAATTTCATGCCAGTTTCATTAGCTAATGAGTGTGTTAAGTGCTGTATACGGCATGTGTAGTATACGAATCTGCATTATATGATATGGCAATATAACTCTATATGTGGTGCCTATGATGACCATTAGTTATGATATGCTTAAAAATATGGACACAGAGACGATGACCTCGTTTTCTCTACCAACGAGTTAAAGAAAGGTCTGTGAAAGACAGTACATGTCTATACAGGTCTGTAGAATTAGAAAAGGACACAATAGTGCCGAAACTAAAGCAATAATTTCATAGCCTTTAGCTATAGAAGTCAGTATCAAAGTATGTGTGAATGATATTTACTGTTTGTAAGGTAAAGAGCAATACTAGTGAGCACTACTCGGTGTGCATTACTTGGTTTAAATCAAGTTTTCATCAAATGCTATATCAATTCGGATTCACTTAATGTCTTAATAATGAGTGCTTTGATGTACTTTTTTTAGCTATAATCTCATCTCAGGAGACAATACTTAGCTCTGACTTTATTCTGTCTCTATATAGTGATCTTAGAGTATATACACAATTGAAATGTCTTTAATAGTCGGCGCCTAAACAATCAAGTATTGGTTTCTACATTTTCTGAGGTCATCTTTGCTATCCCTCGTGTTAGTAATGATTTGAACAGTACTATCGGTTCTATTTCTATGATATGTGCCGACTATGGTGGCGTCCGCACCACTACCACCATTATATAGTACACATTAGTGTTTGCCGTCTTTGAGTCGTGTGTTAAAAATACTTATATTGTGATAAGTTTTATCAATTCTGAAACTGAAAGTTTTGTTTAACTATTTCTCTGCTTCACTGTTTGACCACTACTTTAATTGAATGAAAAATGCAATTACTTTAAGTAAATCTTTTGCAAACCATATCATTGTGTTCATTGTGTTCACTTGTGTTTGGCTTAAACTTTATAAATATAGAGATTAAATAAACTATTATTTAGAGAACTTTCAGATACCGAGTCTTAGATTATTGGTAGAGCTCTTGATTTCAATATTATATTTTAATTAATTAATGTATAAAATAAAGTACAATATATTTGTTTTGGTTCAGCCGTAATGTTATATAATATAAATTAACCTTTTAGTGGTAGGGCTCTACGGCTCTCAAAGACATACGACTAATATTTCTCATTCTTTCAATTCCCAATAGAAACAGTGCGTTCGCACGAGAGGGTGTGTCACAACTCTCTGATTGGATACTGTTTGAAGAAGAGATTAACGATAGTGTAGAACCAAATTCACTTCAAAACTTATTGTCGGAACTTATAGATGGAACTTAATGTTGTCGGTGGAGGTGACTATTTAATATCATATTATGGTTCTTTACTACAATCCATGCACTAATATGTTTCCATCGGGAGCCACCACTCACCACAGTTTACATCGAAGTGTTTCCTCAAGTTCTACACCAACTTTCAACTTTCCCTCCGCTTCCACTGCGTTGACAGTCGACCAGAATTGCTATCCGTTGTATAACAGCAATAATAGCAATAATAATAGTAATAACAGCAATAGTCCTACCGTTGCCACACTTGCGAGTGGACCACAACTCGGTTTATCGACTTCGCCCACATCACAGTATTCATCAGAATTGGGTGCAATGCCGACTATGACTTCAGATGTGCTACAACAGACAGGACTGTCGGGTCCGCACGCCAACGCCTGGTACTCAATACCACCCACTATGCCATCACAAACTGGTCCTTGTCCTGTCAGAGGATCAATGATGTCTGGATCGCCATATGATGAATGGCCTCCCGCGCCAAACACTGGATCTCCACTTTCAGCCAGTAGTCCTTGTATTTCTGGCTCACCGGTCAGTGCGTTGCCTACCTGTGCTTATGCGATGTCATTGCAAGGAACATATGGTCAACCACTTCAAGTAGGCCCTTATCACCCCCACAGTGTTCACCGCTCTGATCACTACAGTGATCATTTGCACCATTACTCACACCATCATCACCCTCATCCCTATCAAAATTCTGGTCTAATACCAACGATTACCAGTGAAGCCACACCTGTTCATCCGAGTCCAGACTCAGGTCTAACAGCATCGAGTGATGGAACAGAATCACCAAATGCTCATCAAAATAATAACACCAATGGCCTCAACACAACGCCAAACGGAACTATTATAAAATCTGAGAACAATAACGGTGCGAATCGTCCCCAACCGGCTCGAAGTCCTTACGAGTGGATGAAGAAACCCTCCTACCAGAATCAGATTAATCCAGGTAACCCACCAATAAGTACGTAAACTATTTTGTTTGTACCGTTTATTAAATATTAATTATATGTATATGACTTTGAGGGCTACCAGTTATCACTGGCTTTTCTAGTTATCACTCGTTCTTATTATCTAATTTTTATTGAAAAGTTTCAATTTTACAGATAAACTGTAATAGACTTAACTATAGATATAATGTTGTTTCAACTCGAGTAATGATTAACTCTTTTATTTAAGGCGTGGGAACAAAATTTTTAAAATTTTCTTATTAAATCTAATTAAGTATATGATATTGAAATATATCATACATTAATGAGACTAAATTAGTTCCAACACTTCTAACTCTTTTAAGAAACAGTCATTACTTCACTTACTCGTGCATTAGTTAAACCCGAAATAATTTGAGTCAATTCCATCAAAATTCTTATCAAAAACTATGTCAACTAATGAAAGAATTGAATTCTAGACATATTTGTGCCAATAAATCATTTTAGGTTTTGCCAATTATAATAGAATAGGTTAATAACCTAAACCTAATTACTCTTTTCATATTCTTGTTCATCAATTTGCAACCAATTAATGCCAAATCTATTTAACCATTTAATTCATTATTATTTGTTAGAAATTATGATAAAATTTATTTAAATAACACAAATATATGACTTGTTTTTGTAAACCATAGATATTATAATTAAATCGATTGACTATAAACTAAGAAGTGATAATATATTGATTTTGATGACTCAATGCTAACTCGAATATTTTTCTTATTACTGTATGGTATTAGATCAGTGTATAAATAAAGACTCTATTAAATGCTAACCCTATAGTTGATTAGTAGTGCTTATATGTTATGAAATAAAGTGATCCAAACATTTCAAGTGCAACAATTGCTAAGTGTATTAATATATTCATAATATAGAGAATTATTTGTGGTTTTTTCAATTTATATTATAATTTAATGTTTAATGTAATGACTTAATATAATTCCTTGACTTATATTAAAATCTCTATGTGTTGATGGGAAATGGATGATAACGAGTGTACATTTTGTTAAATAGAATGCCGGATAGCTTTTGATGTCGTAAATCCCAATGTTTGTATAGCGCAAAACATTTAAAACTATAAACCCCACATCACAGTTGCCTGGGATTACTGGATCACACATTTTATTTCTTTGTTGATGCGATATCGGGGTCGTTGTTATGCGAATAAATGCTTGTGTTCACTGTTTAATCGTGAATTCCTATATTATATCAATGACTTCATTCGTCTCATTCCGTGTTTTGTTTGATTCTTAGGTAAAACGCGAACTAAAGATAAATACCGAGTCGTTTACAGCGATCATCAAAGGCTAGAACTCGAGAAAGAGTTCCACTACAGTAGATATATTACCATCAGAAGAAAGTCCGAATTGGCCTCAATGCTATCGCTATCTGAAAGACAGGTATGTAATTAGAATATCATATCAAATGTTCAAAAGTTCTAATGAGTTCATATGATTGGATTTCAGGTTAAAATTTGGTTTCAGGTCAGTATTGCCTCTGTTTTCATGTTTTCATTTTATTTGTTATTTGTATTTATATCTAAAACAAACCAATTTCTAAATACTACAGAATCGAAGAGCGAAAGAGAGAAAACAGGCGAAAAAGAGGGACGAAATCATACGCAAAGAGAAAGAACATCACGTCGTCCACAATCACTCCCAACAAATTCATAACAATTTTGGACTAATTAGTTAATTCTATTATAATTAATGAAGAGCACAGAATCAGGCAGAGCCTAGGCTGGCCTACTCAGGCTTGGCTCGAAACACTTCGGGCCTATAGGCTCAGGCTCTGAGGTTTATGAGCCAAAGCTTACGGCTGAAGCTTTTAAGCCTAAAAATTCTCAAAAAAGTTTCAAATTATTTGAAAAAATGTTGTTTTCAAAGTTGTTTTGCTTTCAATGTCTCCAATAATTAAATGTAAATTAAATAAATTAATACATTGAAACACATGCATGTAATACACAGATGTATACCAACACATTAAATAAATAAATAAATAAGTAAATAAATAAAATTATTATTATTTCATTCAAATAAATTCCACAATTTTTAAAACTATTTCTAAGTTTTGGTATAATCGATAAATCAGTTGTCAGATAACTAAAACCATCGTTTGTTTAATATTAATATCTATTACTTAATTAGATTAAAATATTTTCTCAAATAACTGTATTTATCATTAAATATATTGGATTATCGATATTACACAGTATATTGATTTTAAGCTTCGACGGTATAATCGATAAAATAATTAAGATTCTATTTGATACGAGATTAGGCTTTAGGCTTATGAAAGTTCTCACGATTTTAGGCTTATGAATATGGAAGTACAGTATTAAGAATCTCCCGTTATAGCCAATGTTTCACCCGTTATGTTAATTAAATATTAAATATAGTAAAATAAAAAACAAATGGAAAACCTTTTGGCTATAATATAGATTTAGACAATCAATATAAGTGTTAAACATATACAGTATATTTTGTGTAACACCGGTGAGTTACAGCATTAATTTGTTGTCCTTAATGCTATTATATATTAGCACGGATAGTCAGACTCGATTTTGTCATGGAGTATTTTCTCTTGGCCTCAAGGGGGTGGATTGTGTAATTTATTGTAGTTTTGTGAGACAATTTCCCAATTTTCCCCATTTTTCGAATTTTTCCCTTGCAAAGGGGTTTTTCAAAATACCCCCTTATCCCCCTCTGACCAACCCTGATATATTGCATTCCATCCTTTCTATCTTCAACTGTCTGCTTGAAAAACTGATTTTATAGGAATAGATATACACAAGTGTTAGACATTAGTAAAACAAAAAGCTTTAACACATCAAATAAGTTATTAATAATGAACTTTGAATGAGTCAAATGAATAAAATAATGTTAAAATACAAATTATTGATAAACAGATGAATAAAATACAAAATCTTTAAATATTTGGAGACAACAGATGAACTCTAATTACTAAATGTCTTGTAATTAAAAATAATTATTAATAAGTAATTTAAAAAAAGTTGAGCGAAATCTTTAAAAATTTTCTGTTATTAGAATTTTTATTTTAATCAAATTCCCAAAAAATCTAAAAAACTTTTCTACTACTTATTTGTTTGGGACCGGCTGTAGTTAAACCCAATGCACCAGTATGCAGAAAGTTATTGCTTACAGAATAGATGGCGAGTTTTTGTTGCAATATAAATGAGATCGAAAAAGAAGTGGTTGAAAGAAGCAGAAAATACAGTACTTTTTACGTTTTCATCTAGAACATTTGTGGCTTTTAGATAAGAGGCAGAAAACATATCACTGAGTCGGCGCTTTGACAAATTGACCATGATTGTGTGATTGTGCGATGGTGTGATGGGTGAATTTATATGATTTAGTAAAATTTATTTTATATAAGCTAACTTTGATTTTTTTAGAAACTGTTAAGCGCCGAGTGGCAAAAATCACGAGTGCCATTCTCTATTTTATTATACTTTTACGATAATAAATTATAATTTTAAATTTAATAATTTTACATCTTTTTTCGGTGAGTCCTTTCTTTTTTCTTTAAAAATTATTCAAATTAATTATGCAGTACTACTGTAGACACTATATACAACATTAATATGCTGTATCTACTGCTCTATCAATAGTGTTGTTGAATAATTCATTTTTAAATTAATATTTCCCAAATCCAAAGCTTGTCTATAAAAACATTTGATGACAATTTTTCATTTAGTTAGTGTTATATTTTTACATTTAATTCCATTTAATAAAATATAACCCGATTTAGTTAAGAAATATTTTTGAAATTGATTCCATTAAACTTAAGGTGTTAAACATTTTTAAAATCATTCTTTTGTGTAAAGATGGGTTACATACTAAATACTTGCACAAGTCATAATCATTATGAGTCACATCCATCAGACTGTACAATAAATAGCTTTATGATCATAACTATCAATATCTCAAAATAATGAACTTATTGTATATAAGTTGAAAATTTTCAGATATATTCAAACAATGTTTTATTTAAATCCAACATTTAGTCTTAAATTTTAAATAAAAGAGCACTCATTAAGAAAAATTCTTAACTTTTATCATATTTTGGTTATATAAACTTTTTATTTACATAAACCTGTAGAATGTTAATCACAATAAGTACAAAACTATGTGATACAACAAAAAGCTATTTTTTGTGTCAATATTACTGTTAAGATATTAGCGTTAATTCATTTTAAGGATATTATTTAATTATAAAATTTTTAAAAATATAGAATTTAAACTAATTTAAGTTATGGGTTCTTAACTTAAAATCAGACATAAATATGTTACACATGTTATAAAAATAAGATATTTATTGTATTTTAGAATTTTATTTAATATTATTCTATAATTTAATAAATGAAAAATTAATTTCTATATAAAATTATTTTATAAATTACTTTATTATTAAGATTTTTATGCTTTTAAAATGTTAAGGAATTAAAGTGTATGAATACAGTAAACTAAAATCAAGGAAGTTTTGGATTATGAGCTAAACCTGACATTTACCTTAGAAATTGAAAAGTTTGAGTAAAGCGAAGCAATTATTTAAGTTGTTGTTAGTCTCTAACTTACAGACTCTGAGTCTTTCTAAGAAATGGCATTAATTGGGAAACACTTGTAAAATATCTTCTTTTTTAAAGTGAAGGCATCTTTGAAGCACCTTTGAAAGCACCCTCACCGGTGCTCTTTGCAAACAAAACAGACGATTTTGGATGCAATAAAATGTTAGAGATTTGCCGATTACTTTAGGCTAACATGTCGTTGCAAAATGTGTAAAAAGTTTGCTTTTTAATGGCCAACCGATACAATGCATTAAAGCACAAAATACTGATAAAACGAATGCTTTTACAAACAATTGCTTTTTATCTTAAAGTAGCGCTTTTTAGAAATAATTACCAGCACTGAAAATAAGAAAGATAACTGAGTCGGGCTATAAAATGTTTGTTAAATAAACATCAAGGCTACCTATGCCAATACTTTAATGGAATACTATCATAATTGGCATTTATTTTAGAAACCAAACTATTTTAGCAGAAAAGACCGAAAAGACAGAAAAGAATTTTTGAGAAATTTGTCAAATCGTTATTTAATCATAAACTTATCGTAATGTCTAACTTATTCAATCAATTTTTAACAAATCACCATAACTTTCAAAAACATATTCTATATTCAAATATCGTATTCATTTGCTGTAATTTATTCGATTTATTAATTCAATGAAATTTCATTGAATATAAGCCAATAATTATCAAAAGTTTTCCCAATTCGCTAAAAACCTCGAAAATTATCAATGACTTAATGATTAGTTTTATTGATTATTTCAAGTTTTGTCATTCAATATGGGTTCACGTATTGGTAATAGTTTAGAATTACAGTTAAACCTGTCTAAGTTGAATACAAGTGCACCAGAGAAGGTGATTAAGTTAGAGATTTAATTATTGACATTTATAAGACAACATAATTATACTACACTTGTCATAAAACTGTAGTTAACAAACGGTTCAATCTTAAGGTTGTGCAAAATAGATGTTCAAGACAGGGAGGTTTAACTTAAACAACACGTGAAGTTTTAAATTTAGATTTTTATTAAATGATCAAAAAATATATCATAAGTTATATTAACTTATGATCTGATCCTAAATATAAATACCATAAATTGCATTAAAAGCAATAATAATTTTTATTGCATTTTTATGTGTTATTAATCCCAGAGTTTGTGTTTTTATATAAAGTCTATCGATGTCAGCACTGATACGATTGTTGTTTATCTTTCGGTTTAAAACCCAATAGTAGAGGAAAATCAATTATTTTCTTATGATTTGTATTTATTTGTTTATGTTTTATTATATAAAATATTTTTGCAAATATTTATTCCTTTATTTTGTTTAATCGTTTAAATTAATCGGTATTTGATTTTGTGCTAATCTTTTGGTAAGTTTTTAATCAAAACAATTGAGTATTTCATAACTTATGCTAAAAAAGTTATTCACAAATAATTTTTCAATTGTTTCGAAATATAATTTTTTAAATACAATTAAATGCAAACAATTGAATCGATTTTGTAAAATACATACTGTTTTCGATTCATTTAATACAAGATTTAAAGTAGAAATGAGTCAATCATTGGTTAATATCTTAATTGTCGTAAAAAATGACAACGAATTCAATGAAATGTCAAAACAAAACAACTTTTTATTCGAGTCGATGAAGACATCGATTACTGAAATGATTGGTCAAAACAAATATACGATTTATAAAATGACTTCGGATGAGATCAAGTCGAGTGATAGCTGGCATTCCTCCACTGCTTTCCTCATTACAATTGGAGACCAATTGAAAGAATATTTCGAACAAAACAATTGTTTTAAAGGAAATTACGTTAACTTTGATTTTAATGATCTCTTAATTAAGTCAGACTTTTCGGATGTCTTTAGTTTTAATTACAATTATTTCAAAGAAAAAATTGGTTCGAATTTGAATATCGATTACGAAAATTGTTTTAATAATAATATAAATGAAATAAATGACAAAAAAGTTTATTTAATTACTAAACAGACAAATGATATGAAATTTATCGAAAATATTAAACAATCTTTTGGTTCAAAAATACGACTCATTGATGAAAATTGCAAACATTTGATTCCAAACGAAGACATATCTGATTTGAGACACGATTTGATAATAAATGCAAACTTAGATAACATTAGTTTTGACGCAAAAACTTATTTTTCAAATTTAAAAACCGAACGATTGGGTCATCGGTTGGTATTTGCGGACATAACTGACACTACAATGGATTTAATAAAGATTTTCGAAGGTATCGATGGATTCGTTGCGATAGCAAACCAACAAACCAAAGGTCGCGGCCGTCGAGTGAACGAATGGCTGTCACCAAAAGGCTGTGCAATGTTTACAATTCAACTCTCAATTGAAAACAATTCAAATATTTACCGAAAATTAGCTTTTGTTCAGCATTTGACCGGACTTTCAATCATTAGAGCTATTAATACTATACCGGGTTATGAAGAGCTGGAGTTAGGCCTCAAATGGCCGAACGATATATTGTGTAAAAAATCCAAATCCAAAGTCTGCGGTATTTTAGTTACGTCTTCGCATTTTAAAAACAGATTTAATGTGTTAATTGGTTGCGGTATTAACGTGTCTAACACTCGACCAACTCTTTGTCTCAACGATATTATCGATAATTACAATTCGCAAACTTTGAAACCAAAATTAGATTATCTTAAGTGTGAGGAAGTAATTGGACGAACGATAACACAATTGGAAACATTGTTAACAGTTTTTGAGCAAAAGGACGGCATTGAAGTGATAAAAGAATTGTATACAAAACATTGGATACATTCGGCACAAGTAATTAAACCACACAATAGTACAGATAAGTTGTTTAGTATAGTAGGTCTCGACAACGACGGATATCTACTCGTAAAAGACATGACAAACGGCTCAACTCTTTCGTTACATCCGGACGGCAATAGGTTTGATATAATGCATAATTTGATGATTACTTGTAATCAAAATTAAATTCCATTTGAATTCTTAATTACCATTTAATGAGTTGGCGATAATTGAGTTACAGATACTTAGTATTCAAATCATATATGGAATGCAAAACGGGTTGAAAAATAATACATACTTTCAATGATAATAGAATTGTAAATTACTTTATGTTGTTTTTAGAGATAATTTATAAATTTGAATGTCTTTCTCATGAACCGAATGAACTCTGAATAATAAATTACTTAAAAGTTTTTTTGTGAAATGACTTTAAGTAATAAAAATGCATTTTTCTAACAAAAGGTTTGAAAATAGAATAAGACTTAAAATGTTTTTTATTGTTAAGCATTTATAAATTGATTTATTTTTATAGAAATTATTGATTTTTTGTTAAAAAAGTTTTATTTTTTTGTTATGAAATAAAATAAAGTATAAAAAAACTCGAACTTAAAGCCAATTTTGACCCATTATTTAAATAAACGAAATTATAATAATGACTAAAATATCTAAATAATACCACACGAAAGGGGAACAAAACGTGAGTTTATATATGTTTGTAGTGATCGAACACTTGGAAGTGAAGTGAATCTACAGTTTAATACGAATTTATCTGCGATTGCGATCAGAACCTGAAAACGAAAATGATTTCTTAGTTTACAAAATATAAAGGGCTATCGAATTACCGTATCGTTCGCTTCACTCATTTTATGCCTTTTTATTTAATTATTGCATTTATTCAGTAATATTAGGCTTAAGGCAATTAAAATTATAAATCAAAGTCCATAACTATAATTAATCATTAAAATTGATTTCAAACCATTTCCCAAATGTCTTAAGGCTAATAATTTTTGATTATTTTAATGTTAATGTGATTTATTGTGAGCTCACATATGTATAGTTGTTATATTGAAAATTTTCATTTTGAATTAAAAATAAGGTCATAAACGAATAAAATTCCGAGTTCTGAGGCATTAATAAACCACCTCTTGAAAAGTCATACATATATTGTACACAAATGAATCTCTATTTCCATTAAAAATTTATCGCTATTTTTAAAATGTATTTTTCATTTAATAGATTAGTTGTTTTGATAGTATAATAGACTTTGAAAACATGTATTTTGCAAATAATCCACATTTTGTTTAAAATACCACAAATTAAGTGACTGATTAAGTGAATGGCGAGTCACGGAAACTGTCTGATTGTCACTTCAGAAATTTCTTATATTTCTCATATAATCTTTTTGCGAACAATTTTTAATTAAATTTTGATTTTGACCCAATTCTCATAAAAATCAAACCAAACAAAAGCTTCACTTCTTATGGTATTATTTCGCTAATATTTCTAGTTTTGGAAATGACTACAAAAAGCTTTTTTAAATTCAAATTAAATATTTAATCGACTCTTAATTTGAAATTGTGTTAAAATTTTCAATTTTTTCCTATCCTCAGACATAGATAAATAAGTCTCAGTAATACTAGTAATACAATATACAGAGTAAGAATATATTCATTACTAATATTAACGAGTTTACTGAAAGTAAGACAAGAGATTAGTTGAGAGCGGGTATACCGACTATAAAGATATTAATAATTATTTTTTATCGCATAAAGTTTTTAATTTATATTTCAAAACCGCAAGATTTGAGACGGATTTTCGTGATTTAATCTCGTTATCGCTCTATTTAATAGATTTTCTTTTGAGGATCAGAACATATTTGGTTTGAAATCTAAATTAGAGGATCATTACTATAAAAATAAATCAAAAAAAGTTGACACAATATTTTCCATTCAATTTATTTATTCTATTTGTTCGAAACACTCGTTTCAAATAAGCCATTAATGTCTGACATCGATTCCGTAATTATGATATTATATCAGGTATGGTATGGTATGGTATTGTATGGTATGTAATATAATTTAAAACTTATTCTACAATTATTTATAACTTTCAAACAAGTGCTTCAAAGTGTTAGACAGCTCTTAGCAGATGCTCAACGTCTTAACAGAGTCTAACAGTTAAATAAAATTGAAAACTTATGCTTTATTTTAAGATATTTAAAATAAGTTAACAATCTCTCAGCACTGCCACAGCACTGCTTCAAGTCTTTAAACAAATCCATTGTCTGAACTATTTTGAAACTTTAAATTTTGTTATTGTGTTTTAATGCCGAAAAGCCGATGAACTCATTTGATATTCTAATTAAAAAATTTACATTTAAAAAATTCACTATCAATGGAGTAATAAAGGAGTTATCTGTTATCAGTTTTTATGTGTTGCTATTCTTTTAATATTTGATTAAAATTAAATAAAATTTAATGTATTTCACATAATTATATTTATAATATTTTATACCAGTTGTAAAAACTCGTATCAAATATCTAAATCATTTGATATTCACTTCAATTCGAGTTAAGTACGTCAACAAAAGATAAGAAAACATGAAAAACATATTTTGACACATTTTCGACTCATTTGATTGTTTAAAAATTTATGATTTATTTGAAATGTGATTACAAGTGATGTAAACGGGAATCAATTTATTGCTTTTATCTTCAGCTAAATATATACATACATAAAAAATAAGGTAGTTTTACTCAACCATATCTAAAAAGTACAAAAAATAGTGCATAGGTATGGGTCTAATAGCCTAGTTATGAGTTAATTATTATGATTAGAACAAACATTCAAAAAACACTAAACTTTTAATTAATTATAAGTATTATAAGAATGTATTTATTTTAATAAATATTATTAATGTTTATGCAATTGAAGCAATTGGAAAATACTGAGCAAAAGGATAAAATTAAACAAGTTTTGATTCCCCCACAAGATTTTTATGTATACACCACTGGTCATAGTTAAACGGCATGAAAAACAAAGAAACAAAAGAAATACTACTTTTATATCTGCTTTGAACTGATAGATAAAATGATAGATTAGAAGTTGAATGAAAATTTAATTTTAATGACTCAAAAAAATCAAACAACAATTAATGCGTCAAATGCTGTCAATGCCATTATATGATCGTTTATATAATGTTTGCTATAATAACGTTTTAATTTATAGCTTTTAATATTTAAATATAAAAAATAAAATTATAAATTATAAACAATTGTATCATTTTGTTGACGTATATTATAAGTTATGCTAAAGAATGCTATCATTTAGAGATCAGAAAAGCAATGGCTATAAAACTTTTAATATTAAAACCCTTAACGAGTTAACATATATTTAGTTGTTCTATAATTTTCTTTAAATAATTGAAGCATAGGTTGTATTAAACTAACAATTCATAGGTTGAATTTATTACTCAAGTTTTGAATTATAGGCTTTAAAAATCTGTTTTGTTTTTAATATTTTTTCCATAAGATTAATGATAACTAATAAAAGATTTTCAAGAGTGACATATGATATGATTCTAAAATTATTAATCAATTCCTCATTAATTATTGAAGAGATGCTAACAAATGATAATTTCAAATAATTAATGTTTTTATGCTAACAATTATCTAAACAATTTAGCAAATATTAGTTTGTATTAACATAAATATAATACCCTATAATTACATTTGAAATAATAGGCAACAAATTTTATACTCTCGTCAACTGTCGTTAAGTTTTAAATCTTTTCTTATTATAAGTACTCTCTTATCTCTATCATTATTAAAGTGGAAAATAGACTAAACTTATTGTTTAATTAGATTATGCGAAACGATTTAATTAATTTTTTAGTGAGGGGTTAATTAATTCATATGCGAAAACATTTTCTCAAATATGTCAATTCCTATATATTTTATGATAGATGTCTTCATTAATATGTCATTAATATGTAGCGCATGAATATCTTATTACCTGTACTTGTTTCTACACCTCTTCCCAAAACAATTATATAATCATTATTCAATTTTTTTTAAATATTATAATAATTTTAATAAATAATTTCATTAAACATGTAATCAAATATAAGTTTATATCTATTAAATACATATTTAATATATAATTTTAACTTTTAAAATGTATAAAAATATCAATTGAATCAACTTTTAATAAATCCAGTA
>JAQGCF010000042.1:0-17463 GCA_034699405.1 Hermanniella punctulata | reverse complement strand
AAGAGAAGAAATTAAGAAAAAATATGTTTTTCATTAATAAATCGAAAAAATTTATTAATAGAGTTATTGAAGAATGCGGTGAAACGAGTAGTAATAATATTAATAATAAAACAATTAATCGAAATAATAAGAAAACTAAAAAAATGATTAATAAAAAGTTGGGATCAAATGATTCCAACGATAATAAAAGGAAATTAAGTGTAAAACAGATGAATGACATTAAGAGAGAAGAAATGGAAATTAAAAGATTAGAAAAGAAATTAAAACTAAATAAACGCAAAAACAAATCAAATAATGTTAAAAGTCTTCCCAAATCGTTCACTGAAGAGGGTTTGGACTATCTCTTGGAAGTGATTGACTCTAATAAGGACTTCAAGAGTGACGACGAGTTGGCAAACGAAGACAATGACCACAATAGCGATCGCGAATCTGATAATTCGGATAATGAATCAAATTTTGGTGATTCTGATGAAGACATGGATATAAATGAAGCGAATGATGAAATCGAAAGCGAAACCAATTGTCATGACTTGGATTCGAGTGAAGAAAATAATAAATGTTTAAAAGAAGATATTTATGGCGTCATTAAAGACCGTTTGGGAAATGTTGTGAAACAAAATAATTTAAAGCAATTAATTGTTTCGAATGTCAATCAAATGGACGAACAGTTATTGCGACGAATTAGGGGTGCATTCAATCGGTTAACTGTTAATAATATGCAAACTATTTGCTCACAAATTGAGGAAATATTTAAACACAACAGTAGGCATGAAGTGAATGAAGCGCTCTTTCATTACATTAACAGCTCTTTAATTGATTTGGAATATATCGCACCCCTAAAGCTAACCACTGAAGTATCGATACTTATTTCTCTTTTGCACACCAATGTTGGCGACGAAGTGGGCGGACATGCGATCCATACCTTGATTTGTAAATTCAATGATTTAGTGAACAATCGGCAGAACTTAACGAATGACTCGAAACGAATCGATAATTTAGTTCTAATTATTATTAATTTATACGTTTGTGGTCTCATTGATTCACTACTTATTTATGACTTAATTACCAAAATGTGCGAAAACTTTAACGAAAAGTCTATCGAATTAATTAATTTAATCCTAAAATCTGTTGGATTTCTATTGCGTAAAGAAAATGCAATTAAAATGAAAGAATTGATAATTAAAATACAAAATGAGGCGAAAAATGTGGATAAAAATGATTTGAGTGGAAATAGAATCAGCTTTTTATTGGATTCACTCATTGCTATTAAAAATAATAACATCACTAAAATCAAAGGATATGGAACTGCAGTTCAGGTCGAGCTCATTGAAACTACGCTCAAAAACTGTCTCAAGAGATCGCGTGTCAATAGTATTCCCGGTAGATATGATGCTATTCTTCAAAGTTCTCACTGGTATTCATATACGCAAAACTTTGAAGCCATCAGTTCTGACAAAGAACTCAAAGAACAAACAAATGATTTGAAATCATTTACAAAAAACGATTTCGAAGTGAATGACCGGCTCTTCAAAGCTTTGAAACTAAATACTCCGCTTAGAAAGACAATAGCAATGGCTCTCTTGACGTGTAATGATTATATCGATGCCTCCCATCGTCTCATTTCTATTGGAAAAAAACAGTTCTCTGAAGTCACTAATGTTTTACTCCATATCGCTATACATGAAAAACAATTCAACTCTTTTTATGTCTATTTATTACAAAACTTAAGTAAATGCGACCGAAAATATAAAGTGAGTCTATTTTATGCCTCCATTAACCTTAAGTACCGGTAATTTGCAATTATTATTAATTTATAGATAGCTTTGGATTTTTCAATTCGCGACAAAATATTGGAATTGGAATCACTTGAAGCGAACGAACGCAACACTTTGGCTCAACTCATACTCGAGTTATTGAAGTTGAATGCGCTCTCAATCACTTGCTTGAAGGTATACCATAACTCAATGGCTGACGAAAATTCAGTCAGGCTTTACGTATAACAGTGTAATTACTTTGATTCTATGTGTTCATTGCACAGGTGGTCCACTTTTCTGATTTGAATCAAACGTACGTCGATTTTATTAAACACATTTTAATCCCTATCTTCGAAGACGAGACACTCATAGAACAGATTCTGTCGAAGATTCCAAACAAAGATAGTTTTGCGACTGCGATAAGACTTTTCATTAATTGTTTCATTGATGAAAAACATCACAAAAAAGTAAAATTTAATTCAATTTTCAAATAAAACAATAATAAAATAATTTTTCATAAATACGATAAATATTTGTTTCTCTTTTACTACAAATTAATATTAAAAATCGATAAAAATAACATTTTTTTAATTGTATTTTTAGTTAACAATAAAATCTAAAAATGATTTTTTAAATGAAGTTTTGCTACGTTTTGACCGCATTTGCATTATTTACTTCCAGTTTCCACGAAGTGTTTTTTGAGACCTAATATTTGAGGCAAAAAGAGATTAATTTTATTTTATCCAAAGTTTAAATATTAGTTTAATTACTTTTTTAAGTGAATTTTTGCCGCCAAAAGACTTAATTTCATTGAGCAGAGCGTCGCGAACGTCAACAGTGTTGGGGGGTTCCACGTGTTTCACTTTTGGCACATCTCCATTACGAGTCACTTTATCACTATTCCAACCCTTAGTGTGGAATATCTTTGTATTCATTTTACTCTTCAATGGATTATTAGTATTAGATGGTAGTGGTGGGGGCGCAGGGGGTAGTGATGATATTGATGGCAGTACTGGTGGTGGTACTGGAGGGGGTATTGGAGGTTTAATTGACTGCTCGATTGGCATTTCACTTGACTTATTTGACTCAATTGTTTTGTTGGCCTTTAATGTGACAAAAGAACCGCCGATTTTGACCGATTGTTGGCTAAGATTTTGTGGAACTGTTTGTTTGTTGGAATCATTGTTATTCTTTTCATTAGTGGTCTCTTTAGCATTGGAACGAATTACTGATTCTAAACCGGATTTAATTGAAATAGTTGTCAATTCCTTAATGGGTTCGCTCTTCGGTAGCGCAGTGTTAGGAGAGGGCGATCTATTCCTTATTATGGATTCGTTCTTCGCAATCAAACTCTGCACAACCAAATTGGGTGATCGCAGGTCTTCTTCTGATTCATTTTGTGGGTTAGGGATTGGATTTGTGTTAATCTTTTGCGAATCTTTATTAATACTAATCTGTGAAACATATCTTTCATTCGCTTTTACGGATCGTTTGTCATTGTTTTCTTCGAGAGAGACATTCTTCTGTCCGCTCCAGGAGTTAATTCGATTTATTTTATGCGCAGATGTTTTCAGAGTTTGTATAACAGGTATCGAGACTTTCGATACTTTAGGAATAGTATTGGTTGTGGTAGCAGTGGTTGAAGTGACTGTAATAGTGATCTTTGATGTGTTTTGATTACCTGTGTTCACATCTTTTTCCTGCTTTGCAGAGCTGAACCTTTCAAATGGTTTTGCATTCGAATTAACTACAGGCGCCGTTACGGGAGCACCTGTTGTAAAATTCCTTTTGGTGTCTTCAAATATGTCGACGTCTTTCTTATAAGAGCCAATCGAGAAGTTTGTGAGCCTAACGCGTGGTCGACATAATTGTCGCACCTCTTCTGCTGTGAGTTTGTCTTCGTTCATAAGAGTGGGCGATAATGATGGAGATTGAGGCGACAGAGGAGGTGGGGTTGGAGTTTGGCTTTTATTAATAATTAGTGTTGTTTTGCCGTTCGATGAATTTGAAAATTGGGTTTTTGTGTCGTCTCTGTTCATAACTGACTTACTTTTGTCGTTAACTGGAGATAAGACTCGGGGTATTGGCGATGGAGTTTGTGATTGTCTGTTCTCTAACTTACTTTTGATTGTTTCGATTTCCAACTCTTTGCCAATGGTTTGCTTTACGTGAACCGAAACTTTGTTTGTATTGTTTTGCTCTTCTTTTTCCACACTTTGTATTACACTCTCATTACTATTTAGTCGATTGGTTTTACGATCAGATTCTAAACCATTTGCATCCAATGGTTTTGTTTGTTCTAAGTGTCGATCACTCGAAACTTTGTGTTCACTTTCGTCTTTAGAGTAAAGTTTTAATTCGTCATCAAATGACTGTAGGGTTACCTCAATCTCTTTGTTTAGTTTGTCCTCATCAGAAACAATTGAAGGGGTAGTAGTAGTAACAGAAGAAGTACAAGTAGTTGCCTCACAAACATTTTCAGTTTTAGTGCTTTCACTTTTAATTATTGTCTCTTTTTTATCATAAATTAAGTCATCTTTTGTTTGCAAACCATTCAATTCTTTTATTTGTTTACTATTTGAGTCGTCATCAAGAGTTGAACCATTAAGTTGTTGAATACCCTGACCTAACTCTTCTTCGCAATCATGTAGAGAGCTATTATGCTCGTCATGATTGCTATTTTGAAAGGGAGACGGCGGCGGTAATGGCATTGACATCTCTGCTATCTCTAATTCATTCAATGCTATTAAGAAAAAAACTGTAGTTAAAAAATTAATTTATAAAAATAAAAAATCTTTTTAAGTAATTAAATGTCTCTAAATTAACACAAATTTTAGCGCTAATATTAGCTCTAAGCTGTAAATTACAATCTGACCTCCATATACAGTACAATATGCAATATTAAAATATTAATATTAGGAATAGTAGTAAGACCGCAATAAAGCCGTATATAAAGGGGTCAGACTGTAGTTGACGTTAAAATAAAAATGTTAATTCCCTTTAAATAGAATAAGTTTAGAAACTTAGGCGAAAATTTAAAAGTTAGGTTTGAATGAATAGAATATGTAGAGTGAGTCACAATATTTCATATATTACACAACAATATTGTTATAAAACGAGAATTATTTATACTTTTTAGCAAATATTCTAAAGTAAAACAATTTAATATTACTGTAGTACTGTATTAACTAAAGAATTGATTTGTTTAGTTGGCATTTATGACAATGAGCTCTAAATTACTGACAATTGTAACTACATGTCTGGTTACGATAGTAATAATTATTTGTTGTTGGGGTCACGTTGTTGTCGTGTATTCAATATTTTGATTGTTCTGTATTTTCTTTACTAATCTTTTAATTTACACCTAAAGAATGTGATAACAAATAAATAGCAAACGAGTAGTAAATAACAAAAATTGTAATAAAATAGGGAATGAGTATAAACTAACTGTGCGAAAGATAAGCAATTAATTATAGTGTAGTATAGTATTATTCAATTAAGATATGGTGAGAGTGAGGCAAATGAGGCAAACGGCAAACCTGTTAGATCAAGCATTGAGTGGTATTCACCTCTCATAGCATCCAAATAAGCCCTTCGAACAGAAACTAAAGTTTGTCTGAATTGCGAATATGTAAAGCTATATAAAGAGCGACAATTACCACAACTACCACAACCAGAAAGCAGATTGTGATTGACATGCAGTGAATGCAAGCAATGGCAGCGATTGTTATTTGCAGCCGAAGCCATATATTTAGTGCTTTGCGCCACAAAATCATCATAAAATTGCAGCGGAGGTGAAATGATAGGCATAACAATCGAACCTGACTTGTCTTTATTGCTTATATCCCTTTCCTCCACCTGTTCAACGCATTCATGACCGAAGAGGTCATTCTCGTGACTAATTGCAAGTGCAGGTGAACTACAATTGACTTCAACCTCTTCTGGTAGCGATTGTGTTGACTTAGAACTGATTTGAGTGATTGATGGGTCACAAGAGGTTTTTGGTTGGCCATAATTGCGAGCATTTATAACTACTGATGTTTCGATTTGATTCTCAACTGTTTCCTCGTTTTTATCATTTTGTAGACACTCTTTGCTACCAATTTGTGTATTACTTATTAAGGTTACATCGAGGGGCTCAACATGCTCTACCTCTTGCTCTACCTGTTCATTAGGAGCATTTACCAAAGTGTTATCAGACTGTGTTTGACGCTCGACATCATTTGACTCTATATGGCTCTCATTAATATCATTAACTGTATTAATGTCTGGAATTTCTTTTTGCTTTTCAATGGTCTCAATAGTTGAGAGGTTTTCTGTGGAGGACTTCTCTGTTGAGGGCTTTTCTGTTGAGGGTTTCTCTGTTGAGAGCTTTTCTGTTGAGGAGTTCTCTATTGAAATCTCATTAGAGTTCATTGATGTCTGTCGAGGAGTTGACGAACCATTGATTTGCGTAATTACAAAAGGAGAGAGACTTCTGTGACTTCTGTTATTAATTGAAGACTCGGTACCACTCGATGAGGACGATGTCGAAAGTGGAAGACTCACATCACTCATGCATTCAAGTGCTACTTTACTTTCATCCACGTTATTATCATTATGTTTGTTACCACTGAGTTGTAATGGATTGCAATGGTTTGAATGGTTGGAAGAGGGCGGTGGGGGCGCTGGAGCGCGACGTTTCTTAGTTCCTGACTTGTTATTAGGTATTTGCTTATTATTGGCATTAGATGTGGATTTAGTGGCTGTCATTGAACTTGATTTAGGCAGTGTGGCCACTGCTGACGACTCAGGTGAGTCGCTGCTCAATACTGACTCGTGATAACCACTCGAATCTGAGCCTGAGTTTTGTCGCACATGACTGACAACACTTTTAGATACTTTAATCACTGGTTTGGTCTCAATAATAGATTGTGACACCGGATCACCACTTTTGCTCATTGAGTCTTCATTTTTCAAATTTGTCACATTATTACTGTCTTTATTGCCATTATTTTGTACCGACAATAACTTATTTGGTAGAGTTGCTGATGAGGGCGTAGGAGGCGGTGGAGCCGGTCTTTTCTTCACTGGTTTGCCATTTGTGTGATTTAATACTGTTTTGTCGTCTAATTCAGAAATGTCTGGATTTGATTGACTAATAATTAGCGAATTCATTGCTTTCTTATTCGCAGCATTGGTAGTGTTGGTTCGAGAGGTCGATAAATCCACGTGAGGTGCGGTTGAAGTTCCGTATTGTAACTCAATTTGCGACAAAGTCTTATTTGAAAGCAGTGTTACTTCATTTAAGGTATAATAAGAGAGAGTGTTGTTGGGGTCTAATATTTGTGGTCCTTCACTATTGCCAGCGAACCTCACGAGTTGGTATTTGGAGGAGTCGAGTGATTTCTCACTACATATTATTTGCTTAATTGCAGCGATAGTGGCATTGGGTGTGACTCTCAAAACCATTAACTGATTTCGGGGTAAATTCACTTGTAATCGGAATGTCGTCTGAAAGGGTATGACTGAAGCATTTGAAGGATTACTTTTGAGTGACGCAGTCTTTGTAGGTTTGGGTACAATAGATATTTGATTGACATCAAGGGTTCCAATGGGTGTACTCGCCTTAAACTCATGATCGCCGGCACTAATAGTATAATTAGCGGCATTAAACCGATACTGAGTGGCGATATTCACTAATAAGTCAAGCATTGGAGTACGTCTCTCAACATTAAAAACTACTGCATTCGCACTGTTAGGAAGAGAAACATTTAAATCCATTCTTCCCTCTAACAACTCATTGATAGCACAGCTGTCATCACTGGCACAACTCATTCTACTGGTTGACTTTGACTTGTTTTCCTCTAAATCATAACCAGCACTTGACGTAACACCACTGCCACCAACTTTTTCACTTCCCGATGAGGCCGAAGAAACAGCACTTTTCATATTTCCTGCACTATTAATGATTTGAAAATAAAAATTGAAATTATTTTAAACCAAAAAAAGTTGAAAAACTAAATCAAAAAAACAACCAAATGATTGAAATCTCTTCACTTCCTCAATAAATACACTGTACACTACAGAGTAGTTATAAATTGGAAAGAGTTCTCTCAGTTTTGTTCTTCAGTTCACTTCAACCGAAACAACAAAGAATTCAAATAAAAATAATTCCAATAAAAAAATATTTATAAAGAAAATCAAATAAATTTCAAGAATAGCTAATAAACAAATATTACAGAAATATCTCGTCTATTGACTGCTATTCATGTTTCTAAAGTATAAATACTAATAATACTAATCAAATAATGAATGCTTTTATTTTTAAAATTTATATTCGGATAATTTTAATGAACTTTATGAGTCATTTAGGAAAAAAATATCACCGCTTACTAAAAATATTCACTGAAGTATCGCTTCAAAGATTATTTTGCATAAAATTATTTGTTTCTCGAATTTGCAATAGTGAACATTTAGAGGTGAACTTTCATAAATGATAAGACGATGCATTATTCAGTCACATATTCCCTTGGAGTACATGTACTTTTTATCATTAAGTTTTATGATGTTAACTAATTTTTAAAATACCAGTACTTTCACATCAATAAAATAAGACACCATTAAGAAAATATTTGGCAATTTATAGCTTACTTATCACACCATTTGATGCATTAATCATTTAATCCTTATTATGAATATAATAACTTTGTATACTTAATAATATGCAACAATTAGTACGGCTTTATAGTCATTAAATTAATTAAAAGCAATAAAAGATGTGACAGTGATATGTGACTCTAGTAGTGTTTGTTCCAAATAACTTGATATTCATAATTTATAAATATTGTTTAACTGAAAATACTTGAAAAACACTAAAAAACATTTAATTAAAATATTTACAACAAAATCGAGTAAAAACTTGTATTAATGAAGTTTTATTGCAAATCATTATTTTATTACATAATAGAAAATATTCATATTTTCTCAGAAGAAAAATTTGATGCTCTCAATAGCTGAGGCTATAATTTTAATGATTATTAGTTTATTCACTATCTCTTGAGGTAAAATTGTTTACTAGAAATTTCTCAAATAAAAGTCATTATCAAATTAAATCTAAACTCTGGTATTTGTTTTACAAAGTATGCATTGAGAAGGAAAAATAAGTCCGTAACTAACATTCTATGCATTAGTTACATACAGTACTAATAATAATAAGGTGCTCAATTATAATAATAACTCGTTACCGTCCATACACTGTTCTGTAGTGAAGTGAAGCTTAAAGAAAGTTATGAAAGATATAATGTTCAGGATTTGGGATTTTTTCAAAATACAGTTACTATGGATTGAAACGCTTAAATGAGATTTTGATAAAATAAATGTTTATGTAAATAAGTTAAATAACAAAAGACTTACGCATTGGTACTCATTGTTTGTAGGCCTACTTATTAACCAAACACTTTGGAAGCCAAATGATTGCTTTATCTAATAAACTCGTCCCCATATTATAAATTAAAGATCCAGTGATTTAGCAACTATAGCAACCAATATTATATTATATTTTGCTTATTATAATATGCTATGCGCTATGATATGACATAATTGTCAAATATTTTTGAATTGATAACTCACTCAAATTTTATTGTTATCTCATACAAAATAATTGAGGTTTTTCTACAAAAATGATTTGACATTTAAAAGTTATAATGTCTTAAATAATGTTGGATTACTTTGAGAAGACAAGTAAGAAAAATGATTTTCAAACTTAAGACACTTTTGATATACAGTTACTGTAATTATAAGTTAATGAAAATCACAAATTGGTTTTATAATATTTTAAAACATGTTTCTCAACAAATAATTTGCACAAAATTATAACTATTTCTTAATTTTTTAAAACTATCCATTAGTAGTATATCTAAAATTCAAAGTTATGAAGAGGTGGTAACCCATTCCAAATGAATGGAATTGCATAACTAAATGAAAAATAACTTTTTATACAGAGTTTGGCAATGATATCAAAACTGAAAGTGGGTAGAAGTGGTGTTAGTAGTGAATGCTTATAATCATTAGCAATAAACTTCTAATGCGTGACAGAATGTTTGATTGTGACGCCGATATTGCATCTATGCATCTATGGTTAGTTAAGAACTATTGGAATTGTTGTAACAAAAGCTATTTTATTACAGATTCAATTCCTGTCCTTGAAGTACGAACAATAAGATTATGCTAATTGAGAGCTACATCTGCCTCTTATGGCAACTGTTGCCAACACGAGAAGGGCATCAATTGGGCTGTTTGTACATTCCTTGCGCCACTTCATGTAATTCAATCTCTAACTCAGTTTACTCTGTAGTCTATTATTATGTTTGAAATGTTTTGTTTTCAAATCCTAAAATATCTGCAGAGGTTTCGGTAAAAATTAAAAATTTGTTCATTAGTATTCACTATATGTCTGATTCAGTTTGATGTAGTGTTGGTGCGACTAAAGGTCAAGGCAAGGACTCGTCCTCAACCTTTTCAGCCTTACAAGGCTTTCGACAGTTTTGAAAGTCAATTGGATGGGTTTGTTTGCTAGTTTGTTGGGCCCCTGTGGTAATCTCGGGCAACGATCTTTAGTGTTGTGACCGATGATCTATTAAAAATTATTACAGTAAGGCTTTCCCGATGATAGTTAGTCTATCTTTAAGCAACTCTGAATCCTGTTTTTACTTTTGTTACCTCAAGTGATGCACTCTAAGAATTTAAGCACAAATATTCTGGTATAATGTCAGTGAACTTTCACAAACGATAAGAATGTAGTCTTAATAAAATGCTTATGTTATACCAAATATTAACCATATTATGCATTGCTGTCAGAAAAAGCATTAGAATTTTAAAAACACGCCAACGGCTAGAACTAGGGTTTGCAGAATACTAGGGATTCGTTAAACATATAAAAGTTGATTAGTTATATTCAACGCCTGACAACAGAACATGAATTTTATGAAATCCAAAATATTTTAAATATTGGTTCGACTGATTCCGTCCATTAAATATCAACATATCTGTCCATAAGATTCATTAAAAGCAATTTTTGTTGTCGAGTCATCAAAAAACCAATTCATTAATTTTAAAAACTCTTCCCCGTCAGACATTTGAAGGAAAAATCAGCTGAGCTTTCATTTAATGGTTTTTTCAGCTTTTATTTTATTATAGTTTACATATTTTATAAATAAAAAATATGAATAAATATAACTCTACTAACAAATACTTTCATTCCTTTACTACTTTTAAATGCCATTTATTAAAACGTCACTCGTTTTACAGATAAATTATGTGATTGTGTAATAGAAATGACAAATTTTGAGGAAACTTTTGATAAAAACATTTATCTTATAATTAATCTAAAATATTTCCTTAAGTTTTCCTAAATTTCGTAAATATATATAAAATTAAAGTTTCGAAAAAAGGTTTAAAATTAGAAATAGATTTTGAGTTAAATTAAATGAGAGTACAGTATATAAAGAGAAATACGAAATATCTTAACTGATTTAAGTATATTTTCGATAATCTTAAGTGAGTGGAAGGCGTTTCATATTTTATTTAAATTACAGTATAATTAATCTGCTTTTGAAGATTCATATATTATAGAGAGATAAGTCATTAGAATACTAAAGAAATACTACTTATTATAATTACATATAAGTTCTTTACAATGAATGGATTTATTGAACCTAATGTTGGCATTAAGTTATAGTAAAATCTTTTTTATTAAAATACTTATAATTATGTTAAATATAAATGAATGGACTTATAATAAATAATGTATAAAGAGATTTAGCGCTCAGATTCTTCAAGTTTGTGAAACAAGTGCTTAAAATAACTTATCATTAAAATAACTTCTTAAGAAAGCTTTAATATTAATATCTTTTTTCTTAAAATAATCAAACATTTCGATAACTAAAGTATTTTTTTCAAAACTAATGATTACTTCAACTTATGATAACAACATCTACACTATTCTGCAATCGATAAAAAATAATTATTGCAATAATTCAAATAAATAAAGTCGTTTATTAAGTTTAATCGTTTCAAAACTTCAATTACTATTACATTCACTTCAATAGTTTCTTTACTTAAACAATAATGCAATTACTTATTGTTTATCCTTTTATTGATATATATTCGATTGAGTTTATAAGAAATAAATTAAAATAACTTTGGATTAAATTAATTTATTGTCACTTTATGTCAAGTATTTGTCAGTTATTATTATTTTTAATTAACAATAAAGATGTCAAATAAGAGCACTTCAAAGATCAACTAAATTAAAAAATATTTGTGTTATACTAACTTTAATACAGAGCTAACACAATAAACCGGTAATAATGAAAAATATTTTTTTAACTAACAAAACACAATGAATAGTACTGTATGTGTTAGTTATTAGTTGATTAGGAGAACTCTTTAGCAATCATTTGTTGGATTAAAAAATTATCACAAATGGTGTACAAAGTGTACAAAGTATTTATTAATCAGAAGCCATTTCAAGCATTCATATATTTTTTGATATTTATTTAGAAGAACTGCATTCCATGAAATGAAATGAGTCGTATATTAAAATGATGTCAATATTTGAATAAAATACAGTAAGACTTGAAATACAAAACTCAAAAATCAAGTCTCTATTACTTTAAAAATTATAATTACATTTAACTTATAGTAATAATACTTGTATTGATATAATGTTAATAATGTACATTACATACCGATATATATGTAGACAACAAGTGGATGCGTTACCCATACTAACCATAATTTGATTGAATATCATTCACATCGAATGAAATTACAATAAATAATATCTATTTATACACATTGTTATAAATAAGAGCCAATGACTGAAAAATTATTATGAATTTCACATTATTTGACAATAATATCAAACATGAGAAGAAGTCATTGACAATACTTTTCTCACAATGTTTGCGAAACTACTACTGAATTATTAAATTAACAAATAATATGATTAAACTTAAAAATATAAAACCAATTAATTCCTACGCACTACTGTTGTAGACATAAAAATAGTGAAATTTCTTTTAACAGATGAGGAAAACTTAACAGATTGAAACCTCACACACAATAAGATAACAATACCCAATGGGACACAAAACGGGGAAACCAATAGAAGTTTACGAACTGATCACAGGAAAGTACACTATATGTATTGAATGTATGCAAGAGTCAGACACTACTGTAGTATACCATCATTCATAAATAAACGCCTGAAATGCCATTAGAATCCATTGAATAATTGTATTAACAGTAATATTAACGAAACTTTGATCGTATAAAAAGGTGAACATATTGTAGTTGAACTAACATTCATTGAATTACTATCAATACCTGTATTACTTGGAAAGCACACACACTTGGATCGTATGGTATGTTATACTAGACGAGCATAAACTAGAGATATTTCAAACTACTCTGATTCAAGTTTTTATCGAAACACATGCTCTTTCTTGGGTAGAAAAAGAGTATCTGAGTTTGAAAACAATGTAAGTTCTCTAAACAGCAATAGAGGAGAGTATAGTAGAAAGTCCTGTTTAGTTGAGTTTATGACGCTCAAGGGCAATGAATGTTGAATGTTTGGCTCATCCATGCATTTCGGGCCACTTTTCAACGGAACTACACTGTAATGCATCACTATTTTCGGCTACTGTGTGACTGCTTTTTATTTTTATTTTAAAATTCAGACAATGTTTGACAGATTTATTTAATAAAGTCCATTATATTTATGAAAGATGTCTTACAGTAAGCACAGTATATCAGTGTATACAGTGCAGTGCAGTATATAGAGCATTATCTGTTATGTCTGACCGTTTTTACTTCAAATTAAATTATTTAAGTACCGGTAATATTACATAAGATTTAGACTATACTACTTATAGCAGTGTGCGACTCTTTTATAGCAAAGGTGTTGAAATTGGGGAATAACTGACTATTAGATAATGATTGTTAAAATGCATTCAATACGGAAAATAAGAATTGAGTGAATGAGAGTTCATAAACAGTTATTTGTATTGAAGTTATAAAATTGAAGTGATCTAAATTGTAAACACATTGCATTTAGACATTTCTCAGACCCTAATTACTAGCCATTCTTTCTTAACTTTTTATCAAATGACCTCTATTACTATTACTATTACCATTACTATTTTATTACTACATCTACATCTATTGCATTAACTCCACGGCATTTCTTTATGAAATTACTCCTTACAAAAACGATTACATTCATTGATCAATGTATTAATAATTGTGTTTTCATTCAATATATAATAACATTTTTTTGCTTACTTGAGTCAATCCAAATCCATAATTAATAGTTAAGCGCTTCATAATTGAACAATGATTTGAACTTTAGAGTCAATACATTTAATATTTAATATTTAAAAATATTTGTTGAGATTATTGTAAAGAATGTATTCATTTATCGACGACAACATGAGAACTATGATTGAAAAACTATTATGTAGTTCAGTTCCTGGTGCAAACTCTCCAATGGGAAACAAACAGCGCTGATGTGATCGCGTGAAGAACTCGTTAGTAATCTTAAACGAGAGGCAAATACGGTATTATTTTGATGAAGTTTTCATGGCTTTCATGGACACACTTTCAAAGAGTAGCTCGCATTACGTTTTATACATTCCCGATAGCATTATGTGTCGAACTACTGCATAACTACATTAAAAAAGGACTTATACTCACTCCAAGCCCCTAACTACCAGTTATACTGTGCTCTAAAGGAAGAAAAAAGTTGGACTTGTTTAACAAGTTCATCAAACCCAAATTGTGGAGCACAAACTCATTCGTTTCAATTCCGATGAGTTTAATACAGTGCTAATAATAATACACTTTGACACAGCCTTCACTACCAATCGAAGAGACAATTTATAATTAATTAATAATAGAACCCATTTTAATCGCCCACAACATTTCAATGTTAATATTTTTTATTAATTATTGTATTTATTTTTTGTTTATTCATAACATGCAGAGAACATGTATTTCACTACAAAAACTAGAGCTTATACTCAATTTGTTTTTGATTTTTTGTCAAATTAATTCTTAAACATAAACTATTCTTTGTTTGTGTTAACTTAATATGTAATTTGGGTTTTTTGCTATTGAACACAATTACTTATTTTAATTTGTATTATATAAACATTTGGTGTCAAACTTTGTAACACTTAAATCATGTAGGAGTAAACATGATTAGTAAGGTATGCAAAGACAAAAAATACGTTTCAATCGTCTCCCACGGAAAGTCTAACTTTATATTAAATAATATTCCCAGAGTTACAAAAAATGCGAAGATAACAGAATTATGAATTTTGTGCTCCAAATGCAATCTCACTATACTCTGTACACAATGTGTGTTACCTAATATTGCAATCAAGGTTATATTATCAAAATATAGATAATTTCAAATAAGATCATTGCCGTCATGTTTCGTGTTCTTAGTTTTGATTTTGTTTAAATCGATTAATTAAATTCATGGATTCAATGTATTCCATGTATTCAATGTATTCAATGTATTCAATGTCAACCTTTGAATTGCTTTTATTTTTGAGGAATGCATTGAGGACTGCATTTTTGCTTAATTCCAAACCATTTTCTATTACCAAACTATGCTTTTAATGGCAATTTCATATTTTGATTGTTTAAATAATTAGTTACTCTATACATACCTGTATTTTGATTTGGGTAATTAGTTGTTTACTTTAAGGCTAACTATTTTATATAAGTAATGGTAAAATTGACGTACATTTGTATGTCCTTATTCTCTTCCCAACTCTATATTTGATATATTTTTAATAACCATAACCTCAACCACTAATTCAATAAACTATTTATTACTAAATAACAAATCATTCGTTTGAATACATTAATGTAATTCAAGTTCATATGTTGTGATTCAAATTCTTATTTCTTTTTGGCAATATTTGTCCATTGATTAAAATAAGTTGAATCACTCATTAGAATTCAAAAGTATTCATCAATTGTCTATTAAAGAGATAAATTGTTTGTTTGGTTAACATTTATTTTGTAAATTATATTCTAATAGATTTGTTTCAAACAATTAAAATTAGATTCGTTATCAATCTTAATATTAAAGTTGTAATTTTGGAAACGCCTGTAAAAATACTTTTATATTCCGGTTCTAAGTTTATCAGCGGATCTTACCATTCATAAGAATGAAATGTATAAAAATAATTTTGTCCATTATTTTGCATCAAAAAAACTATTCAACAATTTTTCGAAAATAACTTTTCTTTCAGGCAATTAATATGAAGGGAAATATTAAACAATAGATCTTTTCTTCTAATTTAATGAACTTTCTTGAAAATAATGAGGTCTTTGTTAGCATTATAGCTATTTTCTAAAATACTGTACTGTATTCTCATACCTTAATTGTAAATCATTTGGTAAGTATTATACTATTAAGTAAACAGTTATTAAAAAATTTGTTTAATTTTAGCCATTATATGAGGAACAATACCTCTTAAAAAGCATTCAATAAGCAAAATGTAACACAACATTGTAATAGTTTTAAGTAACTAATAAAAATTAACCCTGAGTTCAATCTAAGTCATGAAAGCGTTCTCTAAATTTAACATTTTCTCTTTAATTAGATTAGTATAACAGAAAAAAGCTGAAAATCAATTGCTTCTACAGTAGAAATAAAAAAATCATAAACTTAATGAGGTATCACTTAAGATGTGAGTTAAAAAATTCTATAATGTTAATGTGATTTTCTATTCGATAAGATATAAGAAAAGCTGAGACTTTAACGCAGTTATTTAAAAAAAATTAAATCGGGTCTAAAACACAAAAATAAAACTTAATTTTATCGATTCTCATATCGGTTTTCAAAATAATTTTTATCAAATATTATTTGGAATTATATTATTAATAGTTTACATCATTTTTTTAATTCAATTTCAAATCTCTTTATTCATTGTTTGCTACTTATCGTAAGGTTATCATACAGGGATAGCCAGACTCGAAAATGACAAGAGAGGAATATCTATCAATATATAGTTTTTAAAAACTCGAGAGGGTTTGAAAACTTTATTGTAGTTTTGTGAAACAATTTTCCAATTTTTCCTCTTTTTCCAATTTTTTCGTGCGTTCTGCAAAATCATAGGAGGTGTCACCATTTTACCCTTCCCTATATCCTCCCCTCTGGCCATCTCTGGTTATCATATCATTATGTTTGCATAAAGTAGATTTGACAACACAGGGTAAAAATGATACAAATCGAGTTTTTCTAAAATTATATCATAACCTTTATTAGTATTTTTAAATTTATTAATTTTTAAATCTATATTAGTCTTTGTATCTAAATATGCTATAGTTATAGGCGTTTTCAATTAAGCAAACCATAAAAATAACTACTTCATAGGCAAAATAAATGCCTCTTATTTTTGTTAAAAAGTGGACAGGGTTTAATTATTGAATACATGCATTGTAAACGTGTTGAACCCAAATGTCCACTTTTGAACATGTAAGGTTTATAATAATGGCTTCGATTTCTGAACTCCAACAATTATTATTATTATTTACTATAATTTTTTAACATCCCTCTCACTGAGATCTAAAGCTTGAGCTTTCTGTTAATCTCATACCTATTGCAGCAAAAGATTCGCCACCTCTTCTTAAACATGAGATTCGC
>JAQGCF010000041.1:0-17487 GCA_034699405.1 Hermanniella punctulata | reverse complement strand
TTTAATACAGGTTTAATGAGTAAGGAATAGGGGAAAAACAGATACTAATATGACTGACTAATAATAATTTTAATTATATTAACCATAATTTTTAACAATTATAATACAACCAAAGACTATCAGTTATGAAAAACTGTTAAATCTTTTATATACTTTTAATTGAGATTTTGGTAGAAATTAAAAATCGGTTTATATTTACAAAAATTGTGAATTGTTTAGAATAGAAATCAATAGAAATCGTCAGAATTTATTAAAAATTGCAATTTTAACGAACACTTCATTTAATAAATACATAAATATGTTTATACCCGTCCTCTGCATCGCTCGAAACAGAGCTTTTTTTATCGATTTCATTGTGACTCGACTTCGAATCGTTCGACTTTACAGAACGATTCGAAAGTGCTGTCGAATCATTGGACTGTTGAGAACTGGAGGAATCTGAAGGCGAATCGCTTAATGAATCTGAATCCGAATCATCGGATCCACTGTCAGAACTACTAGAATTGTTACTATTATTATCGACTTTATTTGAAATATCGTTTTTATTTTCATAACAATTAATATCAGTTAAATTAATGTCAGGTTTTTCTTCTTCATTGTCGATGTTTTCCGTTATCTGAAATATAAAACAATATTCGGATTACATTTTATTCATATCTTTGTTGTCTTTATAACAAATTCATTGCATTTAATATAAGTATTGTTTTGCACTAATTTTTGCCGCAATTTATAAAAATGTTTTTTAAATTTGTTTAAATGTTTTGTTAAACATTAAAATTTAAACAATTAAATGAATGCAATCATTGGGTAAAGATATATAAATGGAATATAAGACAAATATAGTTAATAAAAGCGGTAATTTTAAAAATTAATCGCTCGGTATTCGATTACTACATGTGTTTGTCATTTAATTTCTTAATAAATTCAACTAAGATTTCCGAGAATGGGTACCAATTGGAAAGTGACAAACAATACCTCAATCGAAAGGTCTATTAATGGTCTGTATTTTACAAAAGCAATTCTTTTGGTACACAATCCAATTGGTGGTCATTTCGGGATTCAAATCATTAGCTTCTAATTGTTGTCAACTCAGAAGTTAAACAATTTATACATTAAATTCAAAGTTCTCTATATTTTAACAATGAATACGACATCACAGTTAGGGCGGAGTCCGTTCGCTAACAAAACAATGTTTTAAACAAATTTAATTAAATTAATTATATATTTATTTAATTCTTATAGAATTTAAACTCAAAAACATTTGAATGAATCGATTTTCTGGAATAAAATTTAATTAATTATAAACCGATTTCTTTATATAACAACAAAGAAATCATTAATTCAATAGAAGATTAGTTAAAATAAGTAATAATAATATTTAATTTAATTCAATTAAAATCAAATAAATGGTAAACAAATGAAATTGAAGACAAACCTCACTCATCGTCGATCACTTCACTCTATGGTTTCAATCACTTATAATTCACTTTTAGTTTTAAAATATTTAACAAATTATATAAAAACTAATTATTAATATTATTAATACAATTAAAACAAATTCAAACACAATTAGATTAAAGTATATTTAAATTATAGTTTAGAGTGTTTGACAAAATGCAAACTCATATGAATGTGAAATATGGCTCACATTCAACACTATTACAGTTTGCCATTTAATTCACTGTTATTTTAATTATTATTTAATTTAATAACATTTCAATCAATTTATTAATTCAGTGAATCATTAAATCAATAGAAATCAAATCAAAACACAATTCATTTAACATTAAAACGTATGCAATCAATAGGTTTAGTGTTGGGCAACAAAACAACACTGTTTTAAAGGGAGAGAAGACGCCATTTTGTGCTATGTTTTCGCCTTTCTTTATGTCTTTAATGTTAATACTGTTACGTTCATTGCTTTTCCTCCTGACTATTCATTTTAAAAATTTCGGGATACAGTGAAACCTGAGCTAAGGGATTACCACTGTGTTAGAGTCCGAGTGGTCATATAACCCCAGTAACAATTAAAATATTATAAACATATTTTTATATCACAATCAATTGATTAAACCCATTCTGGTTAAAGGGAACCCAATTTTAATAAATTTTAGGTTAAAATTTAAGAATATATTATCTAAACATCAGTTTTCATATAAAAATATTGAACGATATAATACTTTGTTTAAACACTTGTTCACTTTAATAAGGTTTAAGTGTAAAATTATTATTATTAGGTTAGGTTAAGCTAGAGTTGAATATTTTTGGGGATAAAAATAATTAAAGTCGGGAACGCAAACCTTAATTCGGGAATAATCACCAATAAATAAGGAAAAATAATAAATTTATATAATAGTTTGTATTGACTAAAATGAATAACAATATTTAAATAACTCTAATTTATTCTATTATGTATAATATTGAATATATAATAGAAATATTTTATTCCTTATTCGTTACCCTTCACATCTCATAATTTAATGTAGAATTTGGTTTATGGCATTAAAATGGGAATATTTTTATATTAAAACCAAGCAATCATAAAATATATATTATATTTATATTAAATACAATACTAACTAATACTATAATTTGTTTGACGAAATTAATTTAATATTAATCATTAAATTTTTACACAATATGAACGCATTGGTGAGTATGACAAAGGAACTATTGTCCACAGCGAATTTATAAAGATATAGTAAGCTCCATAATCAGAGGTCTCTGCTTATAAATATATAGATTATTTACAAGCAATTAGATCTATAAAATTTAGCATTACTTCAAAAGTTATAGACCATAAGTGGCACATAGGGCCAATTTTATTTATGCACTCATTCATTTTCAAAAAGTTATACAAATATTTGTCACAACAAATAAATTTATTCGAATTGCATTGTGTATTGAATATATGGACACTATTTATAATATGTTTACATCGAATAATTTAATGATTAAAAATATATTTAGTCTATATTTTAACTTCAATTTCTTATAAAAGAATTAAATTCATTAATTTTATATCTATTTATAATATCTGTAAATAACTCATATAATACTAAAGTAGTGAAAGTACCGGTATGTTTATATTTTAAAAATTTACAATATATCAATGAAAAGCCAGGTATATAGTGCTTTGATGTCCTGTATTGGATTATGAATACCCCACGGAAGAAAATATTTGTTTTAAAATATATGGGAAAATATCAAATCAATTACATTAATATATTTTGTAAATTAATAAACAAACAAATAATATAAAACTCATAACACTTTTCGTCGTTCGGATTTAAGTGATTTAAATAATATTTCTCCCGTAATGTCAACCAATTCTGCAGTACTTGAATCAGGAAGTAATTGTAGTCAATTCAATAATTAGTGTACAATACATTACTTTAATTAATAAGATGGATAACATCTATTGGTTCGCATACATATCGCTAATTTGTGGGCAAAACATTAAATGTTGTTAACTATCTATCAGTAAATAAATGGAGTCAAAATGCAAAACATTATATTGTAGTGTAACTTAATCCAACCCCACTGTCCATTGTAACGATATATCAAATGTAGATTCTTGGTACCACAAAAAACCTATGCTCTTCTGGGAAAGCTTTGCAGTTTCTTTGCTTTACAAAATACAGTAGACTCTATCCCTAATTGGCTCTATTTATAAGGCTTACAAATTGCGAACTATTTTATTCAGTTTTCTGTGGATTTATTTATATATTTTCACAAATTTTCAAATATTTTATAAATAATTGTAATATTTAATAAAAGAAATCACTTCAAATATGTTTACCAAAAAAATATCATTAAAAGTAGAGAAAGATCTTATGAATATTCGTTATGATTACTAAGTTTTAATCATAAATAGACTAATTAACTCGTAATTGTCGGCCACTTTTACTAAAATTTTTGTTTTATGTTTGAGTTATGTTTGATGTTTTATTCCGCAATTTTCTTTCTGGTGTAGGGGCTCTAGTTTTAAGTAATCCGCATTTAAAATTTAATCGCAATTCCTTTAAATTTGTTAAATAAAATAGTGGAAATCCACAATCTGCACACCTTAATTTTTATATTCTATATATTATAGAGATTACAAATTCAAGACAAGTTTCATCCCTCAAATATGAATTAGAATCGATAATAAAACACTTTCTGTCAGACATATTTGGGACTTAAAATAATTCTCTTCAATACTAGTTTACGATTTGTTGTAATATTCTATAAAAAGGATTATCCATAGTCCAAATAGTATTTTTGGTGCCGACACGTGTTTTTCATTATTGAAATATCGTGAAACACATAATTAGAATTATTCCCATAATTAGACTTTACTTTTTTGGATTCTATTTTTAATTATAAAAGTACTTTAATTTAGTATTTTGTATATAGAAAATTACTCATACAATAGGAATATAATAGAAATAATAATTTACTACCTCTTAAAACTTTACTTAATTTCAGTTAACACTAATTATCTTTAATAAAAATGTTGGGAATATTATAATCCCGAATACTTATGTACAGTAGAAAACTTATCCCACAATATTAAACATTCACTAAACAAATATAAATATTAATTAATTTCTTTTAATTCAAAACTATTTTAAGAACTCTTTAAACTAATTCGTCGCTCAATTCTAATATAGAGCAAAATTTTGATAACTTTTAATCTAATATACTTTCTGAAAATTTTTATAAACCAATTTTAAACAATTTCCCGCCATTATTACCGAAGTCGTTTATCATTGTTTAATACACTTTTATATCCTTATCCTACTTTTTATCACTAAATCGAAACTTTGCGTACATTCGCTGCAAAAAACTTATTTTAGTTTTTCGAAGTTTGACGTAGACTTAAATTAGATACAATTAAACACTTATCACACTTTCGGTCATTTATTTTTGAGTAATAATATTTTTCATGTTTTCATATGTTATTAAAATAGGGAATTAAGTCCTTTACAATAGATTTTTAATTAAAATATAATATTTATAAAATGACTTAATAAGTAACAAATGAAAAACTATTAAAAACTTATTGAAAATAAACGTCAAATTTTTAAAAATGTTATTCGTTTAACGAATTCACTGATTGCAACCCTTAGTAAACCTTTCGCTTTCAAATTATCGATGTATTCATTATACAATATTTTCTTTATGAATCTTCTCTCAAAATTTAATAACTGTTCAATTGATTGAATACTTGGTCTGAATTGTAATCTTACTTCAATTGTATAACAACTTTGATCGCAGGTATTTTTCATATTAGTAAATAATATTGTATTCATAAAATTTTCAATAAATATATTTATTACAACATTTAGTTAAACAAACATAATGTAAATCATTGATAAAAATAGAATCCGCAAAAGTAGTCTAATTGTGACAAATCCTAATTATGTATTCATGCGATTTCAATGTTGAGAAACACATCGGGGCAATAGAAATACTAATGAGTAGAGACGACGGATTGCGGACCATCATTCGATCCTTTTAAGGAGGTTTTATAGTAAAAATAGTCTTATTCAGGATTTTCTTATGAAAAAATTATGCAGAGTTCGAATTTATTAAAAGATTTTGGTTAATATTGTTTTGTTACATTTTCTTTTATCAGTGAAAACATCTTTAAAAGTACATTCAATCTCATATTAAACTCTACACGTAATGCCTTTTGTCAGTTAAAAATTTTAAGGATAGTTATAAAATTATTTAAGTTTAGAAAAATTAGTCAAAAATTATAATCATAAACATATCACTCGACATACTGTATATGTATTATTTGATTTACTCATTGATTTTACTAAATTTTGACAATTTTTAAGTGTTTAATAATAGCAATTGTACCCTATTTTCTGGGCTATAACCCGCGGGTTATCTGAGTTTAAAAGTTTATTTTATTTTAAAAACAGGTGTGCGGATTATTAGCCAGTGCGGGTAATACGACACTTTTTTTTATTCAAAATGCCACTCAAATTAATATTTTCGGCACTTCAGGAAAACTTTGGATTTTTTCCAATAAAGAATACAGCTCTCATCACATTGAAATTCGTGTATTGCTCGTCGATATCCATGTATTTTAGCAAATTCATTGATATCTTAACGGTAAAAGACTAATAACCATAATTTATGAAAAAAGAATGTCTGCAACAATACTTTAATTAACATTTCAACTCAGTAAATTGAGTGTTCATTTGTTTTGTAGGAAAGAATTAACACTAAATCTAAAGCTTAAAAAAACTCTATTATTTAAAAACTAGTGCGGGTTATACGCCAGTGTAGGTTATACGCCAATATTAAATTTATTTTTATGAAAATTAGACTGCGGGTTATAGCCGAGAAAATAGGGTAATTGATTTATTTTTGTGTATATTTTAAAGTAAATTTTTGATACTATATCGTGTATACGAAAGATCTCTCTACTTCACATTAGACAAGTGGTGCACACATTGTTTTATTTTGAAAATTCGTGATATTTTCAATTAATTTTCAATGTTTTGACACCAGAAAACATTTTTCTAACACAAAATTCAGAATTTTTAAAAATATCAATAATTTTGTTTTTATTCAATAATATTTTAGGATTTCATAATTACTGTATAGCTTAAATTAACCTTTATTTTATGATTCGTACTTAAAAAGTAATTTGGATTTAAACAATTTTAAATTTATAAATTGTGAATTTCCCGAAAATGCTGTCTCTACTAATGAACTTTATGTTAAAATTAGTGAAATACAGATATTTTCGCTGATTTGATTACATCAAACATTTCTATTAGATTTAATATTTAGTTCCTTTAGTTAAATTAAAATTTATTTACGCCACCACTGATTCCCATCCACATACTGCCCATTGACTCCTCATTATACAGTATATGCGAACATTTATTACTTTAACTTCAGATCATATATAATAAAACTACAGTATATTTCAAATCAGTCATATTTTAAAGCCTACATTAATCAATGCATTGATCAAAAGTTGGATTAGGAAACCCTTACACGTATAAAAATATTGGCTTAAAATAATTGGGAAAATATAAAATCAATTACATGAATATAACAAATAAAATGCATTCAATTTACTTATATAACACTTTTCATTCAAAACTTTTGTTTCAATACAATGGAATTAATTTTCAATTTAAAAACTATTTTAATATTAATAGTGATTTGAATATTTCTCACATTTGTTTTAAACTAAATTCTGCAGTACTTGGGGGAGAGGTATCAAATGCAACACATGTACACATCATTCAGATTCATATATCAAGATTATAAAAATATGGGTGAAAATCAATACATAGTCAAGTATACAGTACCTGTCAGCGCTTTAATATCAAGGAAATCGTTATATATATATTAGCACCGGGTAGTTATGATTAAATAATAAATACCTTACCTGTTGTTTCAGATCACATCAAGTGTTAAATTTTACATTTTTAAAGCAATGCTAAATAAGATTTCGTTCAAATTGCATATATTGTAAAAAATATACATTTATTAAGTTTTGGATAATTAAATGTCAAATATTTTGAAAATATTGGACACAATTAGATCGTAATAATTGTCAAATTTTATATATGATATATAAAAATGTATTATATTATGCAAAATAAACTAAATTAATACCAATCATATTAATTGGTTTTATTTAGAGAAAAACTTTCAGAAAGCCGTGCCTTAACTGACCACTCATTGTCATGAATATCAAAATATACTTTCAATAAAAATTATAAAAAGTACATTCATGGGAAAAACTATTACTTAAAATTTTAACAATAAACTTTATCCCGTTTATAGTAAACGCTTGTTAAAAACCCGGTTATTGTGAATAAGTTTTAAAACAAAAATGTTCTTTGATAGGGACCAAAAATATATTTATTATTATGAGCTAAAATTTTGTGTTAAAACAGCTATAAATAAAAATGTTTTTTAATTACATGTAGTTTTAAACTAATCTGATCTTTCTTCACAATTCCTATTATACACACATTAAATAATATTTTGTTTTGCTTTAATTACACTCCATCTCGTTTATAGTGAACAGGTCGGTGCAACTAGAAGTGCTCACTATAAACGGGATAACCTTAGTGTTCTCTATAAGCGAACTTTTTTACATTAAAATATATTTTTGGGGTCCCTATTAAAGACCATTTTTGTTTTAAAACTGAGAGCGTTTATACAATAATTTTTTCTCTTCTTCCGATCTATCATAATAGCGCAAAAAATTTTGTATTAAAGCATAGCTATCACTAATTTTTTAGGTTTTAATTAGTTTTAGGTTTTAGAAGATTAAAATTTAAATAAACTTAATTTTGCACTAATTTATTCACAATTTATAATTATAAATAATAATAATTTTGAATAACTAAAGAAATGTTTAATTAAATACAATTATAATTTCATTGATAGTTTTTTCCATGAATGTACTGTTATTCGGTATATTTTTTCAATAACCCTGAGGACAGGCTTAACGGCCAGTTAAGGCAATTACTTTAATAATTTAATTGTATTAAAAGCATTTACTCATAATTATAATTAGAAAATAACATAAAACTAAATAATAGCTTATAATGAATGCAATGAATTTGAAATAACTTTATAAATATAGTATTAGACAATACCTTAGGCGTCAACTGTCCAAAAGTGACGATTTCTTCATCAGACCATCATTCCAGCCATCATTCAGTCCTCACCACCGCATAGACTATGGATTTATATTTGGAACCACAAGTCGGGGATTCCTATAAATGTAGAGATAATATATTTGAGACATATATCACAAAATTTGTTCGTAATATTCATTTGTGTGAAACTACGCCTTAATTTTGTGTTAAATAAAAGGTCAAAAACTATTTCCATAGCGTTTTGCTATTGATTTCAACTATATTTTGATCGTTTAAACAAATAATTATTTTATTTTAAACCATTGAATAAATCATATTTAATGTGATATATATTTTACTTTAAATTAAAATTAAAGTAGTTTTGATTGTTTGACAAAATGCAAACTCATATGAATGTGAAATATGGCTCACATTCAACACTATTACAGTTTGCCATTCAATTCACTGTTATTTTAATTATTATTTAATTTAATTACATTTCAATCAATTTATTAATTCAGTGAATCATTAAATTGCAATAGAAATCAAATCAAAACACAATTCATTTTAAGGTTAAAACGTATGCAATCATTAGGTTTAGTGACAGCCAAACACTTTTAGACAACAAAACAACACTGTTTTAAAGGGAGAGGAGACGCCATTTTGTGCTGTTTTCGCCTTTCTTTATCTACACTATAGGTATATCTATATAATTATCTAATGGTATGGTTTGTGTGCAGTAAAGTAATAGTTATATAAATACTATCATTCAATAGCTATGGTATTGTCTCTACACAACAAATTCAACACAATATGACATATAGTAAAATAATAGTAATGTATTTGTGTTCACAATTAGTCACATTTAATATATGGTAATAATTTGGTGCTATTGGGGCCATAGTTCGCAGTTCTGTCCTCTCTTTAAATTATTACTTTATGGGTAGTACTGTATAACTACTAGAAATCATTTGAGTGTAAAATACACGCACTATTTGATGTAAACACACTCTTTAAGTCCTACTTTGGCCACATTTGTCATATCATTTAGAGTTTTCATAATACAAATTAATTGAAATTCTTACCAATATTTCATTAGATTCAATACTCCATTGTTGGTAGTAATAGCGCCATCAATACTCTACTTCCTATCAATAGTAGATTCAATGAAAACTAAAGTTATTTAAACATATTTTAATTAATTGTTAGTGTTTTGAGAAAATCTATAAATTAATTACATTTCATTCAATATGTACTCCATTTGAGTCTTTGTAGTCTTTTTTCCAGTGCCAGAGCTTAACGAGTGGTGAGTTTGTCTCTACTGTTATTATATTCATTATTACTGCATTAATGGTGGAAATAGTGGCAAAGTTACCAATACTTACCAAATGCCACAAATGTACTGTAATGGTAAGAGTTCTTTTTGTGCCCACTTCGCACACACTCCTCCCTCTATCGTTTCTATGGTTTGTCTGTCTCTGTCAATATAGCTGTAGTTTAGCGTTAAGACCAATGAAAGGATTGAAGAAATATAACGATTACATAAATTATTATATTTTGCAATTCCTGTACATCGGTTTTAATGACGCAAAACTACAGGAATTATATTTACTGGAAATATATCTTTTATTGTGGAATCATGGTCCTGGTACACTTTCCCGGCCAATTTTTTATTAATTTTTTTGAACTAGAATTTTATGTACATTTGATTCTGTAAATGAAACGATAAAATGCTAGCTTTTATAATTTTCGCTACATATTTAGCATATTCTAGAATAATAGCAAATAATAGAATATAAAACATTCGATACTTTTTATCATAAGTTATATCTATTGTTGCACATGCTTTGAAAGTTTTTATTCCCGATTTATATTTGCTAATACTATCCCTATGAAATATAACCTACTGTATGTTAAATAGGTTAAAGTTAAGGTCAAAGATATTTTTAACTCCCAGGGTTAAGGGTCAAAAAGATTTTGACCATTTATACAACATTAACCCCACCACCATTTTCGAGTATGGCTAACACTGGATAAGTATTAATATGTACTGTATTTTTCTGTTTACTGTATTTCATGTTTGCCTCGGGTTTGACAAATGAATGATTATTAATAAGTCTAAAGTAAATGAGTTTTATTGTATGCAATTCGATGCAGAGATTGTGCACTTGAATGGCATTTAATAAAATGGATTCAAGTAATAAAGCTGTGGCGACACCTGTAATGTTGTTGCGTAATCATAGATGTAATCTTTGAATGGTTAGGCAATACTGTAAAGTCCAAACTTTTGAATTTTAATACCGATTATTAGACCATTCGAAACGTTAATCCAAATAAAACTTAATTCAAATCTATATTCAATGCATTCAATGGTTTGTAAGTATTTGTTTCGATATATTTTTAAAAATATTTGCGATCTTTTAATTAGAGATCAAATCCTTTGCTTCTCTTGAAATCGTTTCGATGTCTTAATTCGGTGCGCTTTGAGTCAACCGACAGAGTCGTGACTTTAATACCTGGCGATGGAATCGGACCAGAGATTTCATCTGCAGTCCAACAAATATTTTCTGCGGCAAAGGTTTTGATTGTTTTGGATTTGATTGGACTTCAAATCAAATACATAACTACTTTAGGTTCCGATCAGTTGGGAAAAGGTTGACGTGACTCCTGTGAAGGGACCCGACGGCAAGTTTGGCATTCCTCAAAAGGCTATCGACTCTGTTTTGGCCAATAAAATTGGACTTAAGGGCCCATTAGCGACACCTATAGGCAAAGGTCACCGATCTCTTAATCTTGAAATAAGAAAGTATTAAAAATGCTCTCAAAGTAAACCCAATACCGATTCAAGTGTTCTCTTATTAGAGTGTTTTCGCTTTACGCCAATGTAAGGCCGTGTCGTTCAATAGAAGGCTACCAAACACTATATAATGACGTCGATGTCGTTACCATACGTGAGAATACTGAAGGGGAATACAGTGGTATAGAACATGAGGTAATCTTTACTTCTAATCTACACATACAGTACTCCTCAATCTGTATATTATAATTATTTTAAGATAACTCCCGGAGTCGTTCAAAGCATTAAATTGATAACAGAGAGTGCGAGCAGAAGAGTTGCGGAATACGCGTTTGAATACGCAAAAGCAAACGGTCGCAGAACTGTTACGTCAGTTCATAAGGCGAACATTATGTAAGCAATGATTCAATGGTTACTCTAAACAATATTTTTATTATTATAACCATAACTATAGGCGTATGTCTGACGGACTCTTTCTTCAATGTTGTCGAGAAGTGGCGGAAAAACACCCGCAAATCAAATACAAAGAGATGTATTTGGACACAGTTTGTCTCAATGCAAGTATCAGTATTTGTAAGTAATGCCACTTATATGAGTGATACGTGTGTTGCAGATGGTTCAGGACCCCTCGCAGTTCGATGTGTTAGTAATGCCAAATCTTTACGGCGATATACTGAGCGACTTATGCGCCGGTTTGATTGGGGGGTTAGGGGTTACTCCCAGTGGTAATATCGGTAAAGAAGGCGCTGTTTTTGAATCGGTATTTCTTTGACACAATTAACCGTAGTTTCAAATATGATATGTGATTACATGCGCTAACATTAGGTTCACGGAACAGCTCCTGATATTGCCGGCGAGGATAAGGCCAACCCAACAGCTCTACTATTGAGCGCTATAATGATGTTAAGGTATATGAATCTCAACTCATTTGCTGATAGGATAGAAAAGGCATGTTTTGAAGTCATCAAAGAGGGAAAAGCATTGACTGCAGACTTGGGAGGAAGAGCTAAATGTTCTGAATTTACTCAAGAAATCATCTCAAAAGTTGTATAAATCAAATGAGTATAAGATTTTTAAATTATATTTATTTATTCAATAATATTCTTAGAAATTACATTAAATAAGAGTTTTAGCAAAAAATTGTTTAATTTCACAATTTTAACAAATGCTTAGAATTAGAGAAAAGTAATTAAAAGATTGTTTTTATCTTAACATTAATAGAAATAACATTTAACGACAATTCTATCGATTTCTGTGAAAACTAATAACTTATAATTTAAGTTATGATATATTAAATGTATTTGAAATGAGAATAACTTAAATAGTTTTTTAAAAGCATTTCAATTGTTTTGCATTAAAATATAGATAGAATTTAAATGAATGAAAAGTAATCAAAGATTTAGATAACTTAATATACAGTTATTTACAATAATTAAATTGATTTCCAATGTTATAATAGAGAGTGATTACCGGTAGTAAACATTTAACGAGAAATAACTTAAAGGACAACATTATCGCGTTTGTGATATCGTTCTGCAATACTATTGGCTTCTCTTATATATCCCTCTCGTTCTGCAGGACATGAAAAGCATTGGGAGGGAAGATATTTAGCGCTTAATAAGAGAGCGTTAGCGAAGTCGTACTGATCGCTGAGTGACGGGATATTGTTCTCATCGTTTGTGTTGCAAATCATTTTTGAGCCAACATTTAGACGTCTTTTTCTTAGAGTTCGTTCGAAAAATTGTTGACTTTCTAAAGGATTAGTTCCACAAATCAAACGATAGGCGCCCTCATAGAAGTACAGTTTGGATTTAGCGCTTGGAATAGAGTCAACCAAATAACGCAAAGTCGAGAGATCTCTTCGGAATCCAGAAATATGTCGCGAATTATTCCAATCGGTTTGAGTACTGTTGAGTTCCCACAACTTCACTCTCGACGATAAAATCCAATCACAACAAAGCAATTCGAAAGCTTCGAATACTTGTTGATGACATTCGTCCTGAATCCTACCGATTCCCGAATTCTGATCGGTTTCGATGGAGCGCCACAACTCATAGCTCGCTCTGTCCAACAGATTTCGAATTAGTTTCGAATCTTTCGGTTTTTTATTGATTATATGTTTTCGTAATTTCGAAATCAAAAGCAATGAAATAACGAGAGAATTGTTTTTCAATGTTTCGGGAATTTCTGTTTTAATAGTTTTGATCGACTCTTCATCGCTAGTGAGCCAACAAAACGCAAGTTTTATTATTTGACTCCAAAAATATGAGACTTCATCGCAGTATTGCTTTGAGTTCGATATCAGTTCTTCGATTACATCAACGATTGTAATCGATTCGGTGTTTGACTTGGATTTGTCCGAATGGTAGTGATCTTTGTTGGAACCGTTTCGTGGATTCATTAGAGTTAGAATACATTTCTTAATCAAATAACGACGAAATTTATTCGATAAGAAAATGAGTGAATCGTTTAGAATGAAATTGGTTTTAGTGAAGAACGAGTTCTTATCGATACTATAATTCCATTTAATGTGAGGTTTATTAAAGAAACGCTTTCCAATTGGTTTCAATAGAAAGGGTTGTATTTCTTCGTTCGAACATTTGGTGGACTTGTGTAGAAAATATCGCGCCATTAGATTCGATTGGGTTTTGAATCGAAGCGCTGCCAATAAATAAGCGATCGATTGATAACCAGATTTGGTTTCAATTAAAAAAGATTCGTTGAGTGCAGACATCGAATGGATGTAACCAATGACTGTCGGCTTTCCTTCGTTTTCGACCAAATCTAGTGAATTGAGTTTGCAGTGAATGAAACAAATCATTTTAGAAACACTTTGATCGCAATCCTTGTTATGAGTGTTTGAGAGCCAAACCCCGATATAAATCATATTCAGCCAATATTTGAGGGTTTGCCACAAAAGTGTCACAACTTTTCCAAACAAAGTTTGCGGCAAATTAACTCCAGTGATCGTAAAGAGCGCTAAACTGTAGTTACTTTTTGCGGATTTTATTTTGTTTGCTTTAAGGTCTGCGTAGGCCTGAGTTAGATATATGCCATACTTTTTCTGCATTTCCGAATAATTATTAATATTATTATTTTTGAGCGCTTTCTTCAAAACAAAATAACAAATAAAAACATTGAAAATCCAAACCAATGCAGTCATAAGATTAGTATTGAAGATATATTTGGTCCAATTGCTATCTTCTGCACCAAAAAAGTTCAAAATAGCTCTTCCGGCGCCATGTCTTTCATCACTAGTATCGTAATTAAATGTTCCCTCTGTTTGGCTTATGAGAACAGCTAAAGGATTAAACGCCAAAATGCCTAAAACCAGAACACATAATACCATTCGCGAGCCATCACTTGCGTAAAATAGAGGCGAACCCGGTTCTGATGAAGTGAGACCGCTCTGGTCTGGGGAGGACGCCACAGATGAACAGTCAGAATTAGGTGGAGTGAACTCTGGAGAGGAGGCCTTCGATTGAGATTTTTGAGAATTGGATGAGTTTTTGTTTAAGAGCTTTAACTGAATGTTTTCCTGTTTTAGTTTTGCGTTAGAGTTCTGTAAGTAATTTATGTAATCAATCACTTTTCGAAGAACTGCCGATTTGTTTAGCTTTGCTTCGGGACCGACAATCATGTTCTTGAGTTCAGTGATCTTATCATTGATTGACGACCGATATCTTCGTTCGATCGCATTATGTGCCGAACGCTTCTCAGGAACGGCTCCAAAAACATTGGGTTTTATATTAGATTTGTTATCATTGGTTGTACTCATCGGTGAATGAGTTTCTCTTTTAATTGTTGTGGAAATCACTGAATTATTTGTGGCCAACCTTTGAATCGGAAGTTTGTCGATAACTTCCTTTTGTTTTTGTTGAAGAATTAATGGACCGGTTGTTAAAAGAGTAGTTGGATTCATGGCTACCGTTACGGGAGGCACAACTGTTGCGTTGGTTTTGAAGTTTGCAGTAGTTGTTGGAATTGTGATCAAAGGCTTATGTAATTGTTGTGTATTAGTCTTCAACTGTTGGATCAAAATTTGCTGTACTTTCTGTTGCATTAATAGCTGTTGTTTTTGTTGCTGTTGTTCTTTGATTATTGACAACAAATCACTCAAATTAACGGGAATTGCTGTTTGTTGTTGTTGTGTCGGTTGTGGCGGCGGTTGAGGTTTGTGGACAACAGTCGGTCGAACTAATTGTATTTTTTGATGATTTTGTAATATATTTCCATTAAGTGTTGTCTTAATTAAGTCATTATCACAACTAATTGAGTCGATTATCATTGGATCCGAAAGAGATGTTTGTTCACCACTTTGACCACAAATAGTGATTGGATTGACTGAAACGGGAGACGAAGGCGTCGAAGAAGTGTCGATAAATGAGACGTCATTTAAGATATCGAACGAATTGTCAAACATTAGGTTTTCATTCATTTGTTTTATTGAATTCATATTATTGAGTAAAACATCGTTAGGTTTCACATCAAAAGAGTTCATTTGATTCGTATTCAAAATATCCAAAGTGTCGGACCAGAGATCAGTGCATCCGATGGACGACAGAATGTCATCGAATTCATCGTCAGTCGTGTCAATAGCGTTAACACAATTGCTACCAATCATTGAGTCTTCAATTGATGTGTCCATCAATGGATTCAATAGATTCGATGCTTCGAACGATGTCTGCAATGTCTGCAAATTTATGTCCATTTCTTTCATTTATATCACTCTTTCAAATGAAATATTTGTCATCACTCGATGTCTTCAACTCTTAAGTATTTCATGTAATTATCAATTGTGTAATATTTTGCCAACACATATCATACGATAGCGTCTGAAGGCGTGACTCAAATCAGGAGATTTCGATACAAAGCATTTGATTGGTTGACACAACACATGTCATATCAACATATCAACAGATGACTCATAAGAACGTATTTATATTGTTTACTGCGTTCAATGTAAAGATGTCAAATATGTTATCCACTCGTTTCTTCCCTTCTAACTTACGAGTTAGTACTTTTTTATTCACATTCCTACCCTTTCCTACAGGAACTTCTTAGACTTAATTATTTTTTGGTGAGATTTTGTCCCATAATTATTATCAATACATACGGCTATGGAAATAACTATCTAAAATAGGAAGTACCGGGATAAATTTTGAATGGATTATTTGAATTTCAGTTTAGGTACAGTTTATTGTAGCCAGATAATAGGAATTTTTTAAAAATTAAAAGATTTTTTGAAAACTCAACCAGGTAACAAAGTTAGTCCTTAACAAACTTTTTACATAATTTCCATAAAAAACAATTAAATTTCAAAATCCTCACTAAGGATTTAAAGGAAAATAACAACGAAATTACAACATTAAATTATGCAAATAAATTTTGATGAAGATCAAAGCATTTGATTCAAATCCTATGTAGGTGATGCCTAAATTATTTTTTTCGATTACTTTGATATATTGAAGTCGGGTATATGTCGGGTATTGTGTTTTATTATATTTTATCTTCAAATAAGTTGTAAAAGTTAGTAGAAATCGATTTTATTTGAGATTAATTTTTGCTTAGAAATGCATTATAAAAATATAAAATTAGTCACAATTTTTTTGCCAAAGAGACGCTAAACAGTTTTTTGAGCTAGTTTTAAAGAGCATTCAAAATGCATTAATTTGATACTATACACAACCGAAAAAAGATATGATCACAGTTAAAATCGAATTTAAAATGCTTTACTAATAGTCAGACAAGCAAAAAGATGGTATTATACAACTATGGAAATAACTATCTTCCTTTGGATGTACCGGGCTATATTTTGAATAGATAAATTAAACTTTAGTTTAAGTACAGTTTATTGTAGCCAGATAATCAGCATCTTTAAAAGTTAAAAGATATTTTGAAAACTCATCCAGTTAAAAAAGTTAGTCCTCATCAGACTTTTTATAAAATTTCCATAGAAATCAATAATATTTCAAAATTTTGTCTAACGAATTAAAGAAAAATCACAAAGAAATTACAACATTTAAATCTTATAAATAAAGTTTGATGAGGACTAACTTTTTTACCTGGATGAGT
>JAQGCF010000040.1:0-17607 GCA_034699405.1 Hermanniella punctulata | reverse complement strand
CCTGAACATTGAGTAATTTCAGTCTATTTAGTGAAAAACGTAGCTTACCATTTAAGCTACCTGTGGGACAGTTCTTAATCATAACTTTATAAATGAATGAATTATTAACATAAGTTTTAGTGCGATAAGAAATTGAAAGTTCATTCACTAACCAAACCTACTTATGCCAACACTTGTGCATAACATTAAAGAACACAATGAAAATTTGCATACCTTTCCAGATCTGTTAATCTACTCGAATCACGGAATCCTTTAGCGAAGGGATTGCTATCAATTTTCAATTTAGTAATCTGTAGGCAATAAAAACATATTAATAATGAGAACATTTGCTCTAAAGTTCATTAAAACAAAACACTGTATTAATACTGATATTAAGCCGAAGTAATTCAATTACAACTCTACGGTAGATAAAAACGTTTAGATAATAATAACTGAGGAGTGAGTCATTCATTTTTCATCTCATATTCTGGGAATAAACTCAATCGTAAATAGTTTTAAAATTATATGTTTTGCGAATAACTTTAAATTTATGATAATTTCTAAAATAAAATTAACTCAAATAAATCGCAACTAAATATTTATTGATTTTTAATAAATGATAATTTTTTTTCTCGGATTAAATAAAAAATAAAATTTATTATAAATTATTACTAATTATTAAATAATTTAAGTGTTGGAGTACTTTATTTCAAATAAAGTGTATCTATTAGTACAGTATATGATATATTGAATGCATTATAAAAGCTATCTTTTGAGCGCATATTTTAATACTTATTCAATAGATTAATATTTTTGATATTAGTTTTTGATCATTGAAAACAATTGAACATAAATTATATGTTAAGTAAGTCAATACCTACCAACTGGTTTTGATAAGCAGTCACTGCTGTAAAAACTGTTTCTGGAAATATATAAGTTCTGAATTGTTCGTATTCAACATTATTAATGATAGGGGGGTTTCCGTGATGGTGGAAATCAGGCCTTAATTTGACCAAATGTATGCGCGGCTGATATTTGTGCATAGAGTTCAACACAATCTATTTGGATATAAATATATATAAATTATTCGTATTTTTCGATAACATTTGTTGAATGAAAACAAATTATCTTAAATAAAAGTTATTAAAGAAAACTGTTTTAATTTTTTTTAAAAATTCAATCAATTCTTAGAAAATCTGTACTAATTTTGAAAACTTAAAACAAGTAAAGAATTGACTCTCTGTGTAAATAGTAAGTTGTCCTACGTGTCCATTTTTATCCATTTCATTGTTAGTTAGTTTAGTCTTTTCGAACGAAACCACTTGTTTTCTGAGTTGTTCGCCAGTAAAAGGCGCATCGGGATGCATGTATAGTCTCACTGGTGATGGTGCGTCTGCTTTTCCAGCCACTAACCATGAAGAACGGTGGTAGGCATATCTGTATCGTTTATTATCTACAGGAACAATATCCAAAAGTACTGCATAGCGTGCGTGGGGGTCAGTGTTATGAAATGAAATCCTTTGAAATATAAAAGTTAATTAATATTAGTCTAACACTCAGTGTTTAGTTTCATTTTACTCGGAGTGTCATAAAAATATCTGCTCTTAAAATCATTTTTCATAATATTCAGAATTATTGGGAATTATTTTTACTCTCAAATAATCTTATAATGAAAATACTTTTCAGAATAACGATAAGAAATATTGTTATAAAATTTTAAGTTATTGTAAATGCATTTAATTGTTCCTAAAGTTTTGTAGGGATTAAAAATTATTTCCAATGACTTATCACTAAATGATAAATAATTTAAAAGTAATTTAAAATGTGTTATAAATTCCATCAAATTATAATGAAATAAATTATTATTATTGTTATGTAATTGTGTGAGAAAAAAGTGATAATAATAGTATTAATCATTTCTTATTGTATTAATATATATCTTATCCACTATTCAAATAATACTCTTATTTTGCAATCAATCGTTTCGTAATTATACTTAATAACAAAACTCAGGTTTCGGGAAGTACTTATGCTAATAATAAACAGTTAGTACTCTATTGATATTAAGTATTAAATAATAGCTAACAAAAACCCAAACTCTGTTCATAATATATCCCAATTGTTAATACAATTTTCAATCATTAAATCAGTTTTTCAGTTGATTTCCCAAATAATAATAATGTCCGCAATTGAGTCATAATTACTAAATAAAATTCACATACGTTTTGATAAACTATATCATAAAAGTTGACTCAATTGACACAAAAATGCAATACTTATAGAGTAATCTGTAAACCGAGATCTAATTATATTGTCTATAACTAAATCATTTCTTAAATAAACTTTAAGCTAATAGAGCTTAGAATAAGATAAACAAACAATAATTAGATAATGTATTCAATGTATTCAATGACATTTGTCACTCAAACTTTTAATCGGCTCTTATAGGAAAGGCTGACAAACCTTTTGATGGATTTATTTAATTTGAGTTTTTTCATTAAGTATTCAGTTATGAATCATAAATGCAAACTTACCTACACGTTGGAAACATCCTAAGGGGAAAACAAGAGTAATCTGATTAGCATTTTTCAGTAACAATCTTTTGGCGTTCATTTAGTGAACGTAACTATAAATTAGAGAAAACGCCGCGCTTTCAAACTATGCTTAACTTATATAAAGTTATTGTATAATAAGGTATATTCAATACCGACTACAGTCTAATTGATTTTTCGCACCAAATTAGTTATTTTATATCAACAACAACAACAACTGCTTCAAAAACAACAACAATAATATCACTTATATATCGAAAGTTTTGAATATTTTAATTTTGAAATATTATCTCAATTTAAAGATTTAAATATTTTATTCAAATATTACGCAAATCTTGTTTATAGCAAACTTCGCATAAGTAGTAAATGTGTTTATTATAGCCGAGAATTACTATATTTGTTATTTACTATCAATAATATTTGCAGAAAAATAATATTTTCATATACAAAATACTCCAGAGATAGTACAGTAGATGCCGTTTATTATATAAAAAGATCGATTCAGTATAACATCTCTGTCTATTACCTATAATTACTACCGAATGAAAGAACAAATTCGCAGTCAATTATTTGATTGAAACGTAACTAAAATAATGTTTAATTGTGTTTTTAATAACTGACACAACTGTATGAAACCCTCGATATAAATGATTTAAAAACTGTGTGAAGTGAACACAACTGAATTTTATTCTTATGGTTAACATAAATATTAAATTTGGAGAGAAGTGGAGATCACTTCCAATAGAGTGAATGCAATTTTAATTTCTGATCGATAACTCTCTACTGAATTGCAAAATAGGAAACAAATGAGCTCTCTCTCTCTCTCTCTCTCTCTCTCTCTCTCTCTCTCTCTCTCTCTCTCCCCTTCACTTTACTCACTCTCTAATCGATCAAATAATGGTTTTAGTTATTGCGATAACAGAAATTATGCGAAACCACTCAATATTATTAATATTAAAGTTTTAGACATAAAATTTTTAAGGGGTGTATAATTTTGAACACATAAATATCAATAAAATTTTGTAATTTTAGTAATTTGTCATAAGAAAAATGCTACCAAAAGCTATCAAAATATTGGATTTATAATTAATCAATAGATATCTTGTTTTAGATTTATATAATATTTTAGGATTAATGATAGAAAATATTTAATTATGAAAGCCTTAAACCGTAAAAGAGAGTCAAATATTAGAATTACATTTGAATTGCATTTGATTTTGGTTTTGATAACAAGTGAATAATAGTTTCTTTTTTCACTTGACTAATGAAAACTCATATACTGTACAAATTGCAAATAAATGGATTAAAAATACTGGAACTGAGCTCATTATCTCTAGTATTTTAAGGTTAATCAATGATAATTAAAATACAGTCGAACACGAAAGCAAACAAAGAGAAACTATACCAACAATTATAATATTGATATTTGATTTAAAAAATCTATTACCGAATAGGAGACTCACCAGACTCTACTGTATGGTAGTACTACTAAATTCTCATACTTGAAATTTAAGTAGATTTAATTGAAGCAATACTTATCTATAACTATGTTGTCATCTCATAACTGATAAGTTCATTAATTTTTACACATATGGTATTGTATGCTATTATTCTGTTTTATCGACTTATTTCCTCTTTTATCTGTTCTACTGTTTTCAACAATTGATAACTGTTAAGTGGAAATAGCGGTACTCAGCGGTAGTAAATATCAGTACTACTCTATATGTGTATTTGGAAACTATTGCTTTGTATGCTGAGTAAGTATGTAGTAATAAATAACACACAACAGATAATACAATTACAATGCAGAACATGAATCTCATCTAAAAATTAAAGTCAATTAGCATTTTTTAGAACTACCATTACAGGTATCGACAGAGTTCTTATTCGGTAAAGAGCTCTTTCAGATAACTTCTACATCTCTTGAAAATGATTGTTAATACTTAACTCTACATTATCTCCAATTACTCTAATGTAAACTACTGTACACTAATGTACTAAAAAATAAATTTCAAACACGAAAAGAGTCATTAATTTCAAATAAAAACTTTTTTTTAATAAAAGTTATTATTAGAAAAATAGATTATTGCTATAAAATATAATTAAAAAGAAAACCTCATTTATTTCGTACATTCTATTGAAAGGAGTATAAAAAAGTGTTCACAAGTGTTGTAAATAAATTAACAATACTTTTGATGATATTTTTTATTTTTCTGATGAATGGCAGATATTTAAGAACAGATGAAGTTTTAAATTTTAAAGCAGATGAAAGGCTCATAAATTCAAAAATTATTATAAAATATTTATTTTGTGATGCGCTGCTATTTTAGCTAATAAACCAAATTGTATCAGACATTTATGCCTCTGTATTGCATAATATAGTTGTAAAAGTTATCTAACGATGAGTTCCATCAACTCAACAACTTTTTGCACATCAAATATTTGTGTCGACGATATTTTCAACACACAATTTCTCTCTACGAATAAAACTTTAAATCTAATAAGAATTTGTCCTCATATTCCCTGAGGAGGTATTGCCAGACAATCCATTACAAAATGCTTTTATAATTGACTTTTTTTAGTTACTTAGAGTTATGCATCAAATCTTAACGATATGAATATTTTTGAAGCTATCGTCTGATAATTAAAAAAGAGTAAAATAGGAATGTTTTTAATGATTTCTTTTAATTTAATTAAAGGCCTATAAAATTTTAAATGATCAGGTAGTATAATGGATGATGTTGGCAACATTTTTATAGCAGTGTTATGTTGGCAACTCTCGTAGGAAATTTTTAAAGTAATACTCTACTGTTTGCTACATAAAGGTTGGAATTGTAGGCATTTTTAAATTTTTTTAGATATATAGGAATAATGTGTTGATTCCCTTAAACTACTTGAGATAATGAGGAAATAATTCTAAACTAATTAATGAAAACTTTATATTAACACTTGAAAATTAGATATCTCTTTCAGTATTGGACTGTATTTCTCTTTCATGAGTTTAAACGGGTCTGAAAACAATTTTTTAGTTATTAGCCCTAAATTCCAACACAAATAACACAAATATTTTATTAGAAGTTTGCATAAAATTAAACTTAACAGCCGTTCGGCACAAGCAGTTGTTGTTTGTCTGATTTAGATAATGAATGTATAGGTAAGACAAACCTTCTTCCAGTTTTAGTTATAATCATTTCAGTTCCCAATTCGTGAAACTTTTCCCACAAGTCTTTAGTCTCTAACTTAGCCTCAATTCGCATCAACTCTTCGCAGTTACATCTCGGAAGACACGCGGGATTCATCTCTGGTTTGTTTTTGTCCTTTGTATGACTAGAAGACGTTTTCACCACTTCTCGATCCTTTAGTTTACGGCCATCTTTGGCATTGGGTGACGAGATGTCGTCAATCTTTGACAAGTCTTCGTCATCTAATGATGTCAGTGATGGCGATTTGAGATCGTTATTAAGACTTGAGCTCAGTTTAACCTTCGTGTGCTCGAACTCGAAATTATCACCTCTTGAGGGGAGAGGACTCGACGAGTCGTGATGTGAGGCTTTAACTGTTATCAGTGGTAAAGAAGAATAACACAGATTTTATTAGAGTTTATAATAAGCCATAGGAGTAATAATCGATATATGAATTATAAATGAAATGAGTTTAATGTAGAAATGGAGTAATGGAGTCGTGTTTATAGATTACATATTATACATATTTTTACGCAATTATGTACTCCATTGCAAACGCTATGATTTGAGTAAAACATTTTTTCAATTCATTAAAGTGTTTCGCAAATTATATGACAATGAATTTTGATTTTAGTTTTTATATTTTCAATTAAATGTGATCTAAGTTTTCATATCTTTAGAAACCTTTTTGAGTTTTACCACTATTTAGTCAAATAGGACTTAAGTAATGGTTTTCATATTAGATTATTATTAGAAATTTTAATTTTTTTTATAAAACTTTGTTACATAACTAAGCGATGATTTATTTATATGAATGAATAATGAGTTCAATTTGTTGAGTTCTGCAGAGTTTGTTAATTGAGCGAAATTGAGGTAAAATTTTTTGTTTAGTTGTTTCTGGTTTTGACAAATTAATATTTTTTTGTCAATTCTTAAAAAATTGTTTTAAACTCATTTTATTTGAGCTAAAATCGGCGAAAACTAATTGCAAATCGGGATAATTATCGTTTATTTCTGTACAATAAACAAATTGGACACTAATTGCATCCAATAATAAATAATCTTATCTATTGTTATCATTTATTAAACAGTTACGAACCATTAAATTTGTTTTAATACTATATTAATTCCTGTACTTTCTATTTGAAATCAGTCAATAATATCAATAAATACTCGAATAAAACATAAAAAACACAATTATTTGTGTAAAAAGTTTTTGCCAAAAGTCAAGATTTTAATCGGTAGTATTAGGGTTTTTTTTGAAAACTTCTTACTCAACGCTAATTACACCAGAATCTCAAGAATATTAACATAAATATTAATATTTATAGATTTTATGACAGATTTAAATACAATATCAAAAAATTTAAAGATTTTCGATCAGAAGTAAGAAAAAATTGAATAATTAGTTAATGCAATGAAAAGTTTGAAGACATAGCATAGAGTAGACTGTAATACAGTATAAATCATAGCATAAAAATCCAATTTCTATAATCAATTTGTATGGAAATATACTGTGTAGGCATTCACTGAGTTATGTTGATTCTGGTATAGAGAAATGTATTGTTAGCTAAATATCACTGTTTTTAAATGATATGATAAGAGCAGAAAAAGTTTTTTATGATAATAGAAAAAATGTGTTAATTATAATTACAGACCTATAGGTGAGAGTCCGTCATATATTGAGCTGGAAGTCGGTCTTTCGAGGTCTGATTGATATGAAGCACATTCATCGTTACTCTCATCACTAATTAAGTCATTATGTAATGGCAGCGAATTATTACGCGTATTAATGGCTACCGGTGCCGGCAGTCTATCCATGAAAGGCGACCTCGATATCTCTCTTATCGAGTTGTTATTATTATTTACTCTATTATTGATATTTATATGAAGTGCTTCGTTAACATTGAGTGGACTATTAGTGGTTGATATGAGTGAGTCTATCGAAAAATGTTTAGCTTTTGCTGATAACGACGTCTGCATTGTGGGCACTGAGGATGAATTACTACCGTTTGAGGTCACTAAAGGTGTAAACGGAGCCATCGCTGAAGACAGAGAATTCTCTTTTACAGATGAATTGGATCCCGAGTTTGAATGATTTTGATGAACACCTATTATATTAAGTCCTTTCGCTAAACTATCCATTATTTTAAAACTTATTGTGAAAATAGTTTCGCGAAATATTAGTCATAAACTCTTCCCTTAGTCGCAAGACATGAGTGGTTCAAATGTTGGTGAACTCCAATAAATACAATTCACAGCTTGTGGTCAATGATGTCAATAATGATTTACTTAATTAGATGTGTTACTCATTACAAGTGCAAACCAAATGATTGCGTCCACGAATTGTCTCAATTAGCTGTTGTCTAAAGCACTTTATTTGGTCTCATTGGGAACTCCATTGACTCTAGACTTGATTTGAAATGCCATTTGTGACTCAAAACGTTAAAATTCGCTTTATTTGTACATAAATGAGGTTTTGCTAATTCTAAGGTCTACACTAAGAAGAGTTACCATTACTGTTGATGTGCCACCAGATGTTATCGATTAATTCTGTCGCAAATTTTCACTTCACCCGAAGTCAGAGCTCTGTTAACGTCAACAGAAGGTAAAAGTTTTGATACATTCAAACAATTTGAGACCAACTGAAAAAAAGCTGAAGAAGTGAGAAATTGTTTAGTAATTAGTAGTATTTGTGGGTTACAGTTATCTAAGCTATAGATATACTACAGGAGTTTTGCTATTGAGCTCAATTGTTGCACACATTAATTAAAATTATTATTAACTATCAGTGAAAACAAATATTATTTGAGAGTAATTCACACATCAGTCTAGAAATAAGTGTAGAGAGTATTTACTGCATGTGCTGTATAGTTCTCATTGATCACCACATGATTGTGTCTCACCAATTATCTGTCTTTTGGCAACAAAACACTTGTGCCTAAAACTCTTCATTTGTTCGCAGTCACGATACCAGAAATTATTTATTCATTCAAAACACAGGATTATATGAAATGCCTGTATTAGCTGTTATGCAATGCGTTGTGCACTGGTCTCTAAGACTCCTTGAGCTAAGCTTTACTTAAAACTAATTGATTTCTACGTTATAATTAATTATGAATTTATTAGCAAATGTTCAAACATTTCATATCAGTTAATAATAATTGTTTAAATGTTATCAATACTCTGTAGTTTCAGAGGTTTTTCTAATTACAAATCAGCAAATCATGTATTGAACAATATTATCAATAATGTGGTGGCGCTTAATATCGTTAATAAACTATTCATGCATTCAAATAACGATAAATTCACAGAACAGTGAAAAGATTGATAAAAAAGTTTATTTTTTCAAAAACAGATATTTTCCAAAAGAGAGAGTCAATGAAAAATTATTCGCTTCTCTCACTGTTTGTGTAATACAGTAGTTGTAATACTTTTTATTAATTTATCGCGAGTTCACACAATGCATAACACTTTTTGTTCTTCTATCACACAATGAAATATTATCAGCGATTATCTCAGTTTTATATCTTTTTTATGTTAAGGTTTCCATCAAATGAGTTGTTGGAAAGAAAGGCAAACAATAACCAAAAATAGGATTACATGAAGAATAAAGAGAAGACGTAACAGAAGAGGAGATAATAAAATCAAGATATAAACTAATGCTAATAGTAATAGAAGGAAAAGCATAAAAAATTATTTAATATCATTACCAATACATTAGAACACATTGGATGGCAGTTATGCCAACTGTTTGGCCAACTTATCAGAGTTTATGATTGAATGGCTTGAATTAGGAGTGATATGAAGTCACAACTTTTCACAGCACCACAACATCGTCGTTGTCTATGGGCTAACTTGTAAGACACACCAACACCACTGTCTTCCACCATCGGAGACCACCTTTCGGTTATAATATTTTTTTCAGGTGGGCTGAGGTGTGAATCAAGTAGAGGCGCGGCAACAGGAAAGCTAACACATCGACCTTTCGGTGATGGATGTGACTGACTCGCCAAATCTACTCCTACTTCTGGTAGCAGTGCGTTAACTACGCTGCCATTATTTTTTGGTGTCCATATATTGAAACGATACCACTATTTTATAAGCTATGCAATGATTGGTGTACTGGTGTTGCCGTTCAACACGTCAATACTGTTCGCCAAACAGCGGAGGAGTGGTTTACTGTTCACTTTTTTTACATACTCTGCCCAAACACTATTGGCTCAAATTATCGTAACGGCAATACTTCTTCGACTATTATTTTATGTATACATTTCATTCTCATTACAGTCAACACTTGAATTACAAACACAAGTAGTGTTCGTCTTAACACTAATTATCATAACTAAAAAATAATTCAAACATAGAGTTCAATGAATACCACAATATTGTCAATAATCGGAGCACACATTCACTCCAATGCAAAAGTGCAGTCATTTGCGTACACCGAGAGTCACACGTATGTGGTGTACAGTTTTGCTGTACAGGCATTCAAAATACATTTTTTCGATTTTAATGCCAGTACTTCCAAAAGTTATTCTCTTATTTAAGAGCCCTAACAGGTAACAGATGCTCAGTGTTAGCGTTGCTTATCTCCAGATCGATAAAGAGCCGATATTTGGCTTTTTTATGCGGAGTTTTCACTATATTGTGTTAAAGTTTCTGTTGCTTTACTTATTCAATATTAACCCATAACTCATCGGCAAAATTCGCTTACAATATAAAATAGTTATATTGAAACGCGAAACCCAACCAATTCTTCTATTATGTCGGTAATACATATTACCATTGTTTGCCTCCTTCTCCTATTAATGATATACAAACGAACAAAATAAAAATGTTAGAAATTTTTAGACATTCGAGTCTTTTATGTAAATCGCAATAAAATAAACTTTTTTTTATTAAACTATTGCTTTTGAGTCATATAGAGTCACATTTAGTTAGTGAAAAGACACGGGATTTGTTGTATACGAATGGCAGATCAAATTACCCAACAATAAGCTTTAACTCTTGGCCTCATAGTATTGGTGAAAAGAGCTCGTAGTCTGTAGAGCGTTGGCAGTACATTGGCATCGGGATCTGCACAAATTGTAACATGCAATCAAGTGATATGTCTTCAAATTGATTTTTTGATTGTGTGAACTAAGAAAACAATGCACACCATTCGCCCTCTCCTATGCCTTTTTGCTTAATGCCTATGCAATTGAGAGCCAATTACCCGCAAAAGAGGCGCTTCAAAAGTGTGCAAAACATACGATACAAACACATACCGATTGAAAAAAAGGAGAGAAAAACTTTGTATTAATCTATTGAATGTGAGCACAAGAGTAAAGTTTGTGCTCTTATTGTGAGACTTTGATTGAGGAAAACGGATGGAAACAAAAAAAGGAACACTTTTTCATGAGCCCGAAGTCGCGCACTCTTCACGTTTTGTAAACTAATAATCGCATTCTTTCATACTTTTTTCGATTCTATTGTTTCGCTTCGCATACAATACTTGCGACCAATTTCTGTACTACAACTGAATGATGAGTGCACTTCTTGGGAGGTCAAGCGAAATGATGAGCACAACTGATGTGATTGCAAAGCGCTATTTTAATAATGCATTACTCACACCATAGATAGAAATATATCTATAAATTTTAAGAGTAATGTATATATATATCAAACCTTTTTACGACTACACTCGAACCCAGTTTTGTTTTGCATAAACTTTGTTGTTGTTTGTAATCATATAAAATATTATATTAATCCTTTCTCATAATATTTACGTCTCTTCTGTCAAACTTTGTCAGAGAATGTATTTCTCGTCTAATAAATTGGTTTACTTTAGCATTAAATCCATAATAAACAGAATTGAGTGTATATTTAAGGCTTGTAGTCTTAAATGACGTGGGAATGTGTCAGAGAAACAAAATATAACTACAAAGAGAAAGGAATCAAAAATGAAATGAGAAGCAGAAATAAATTGGTTATGTTATGCACTGTAAGAGATGCCGACTTTAAGCAATTGTGAAAAAATAATGCAATTTTTTCTTGCGATATAATTTTTGTGAATTTATCCCCGAATCAAAAGATTATTCACCTCTGAGTTTGTGCTATAAAACATTGGAATATTTTTTCCATTTATATCCAAACTTAAAACAACTATCAAATTAGTGAACCGTATATAAGGATTGTGCGAAACTGTTTTCCTATTGAATTAGTATTGAATTGATAATTGGCTAACAATGTCAGGTCGTGTTTGTAGTGTTTTTGCTTTATAAATGTAAAGCAGAGGTAGAGTTCAAAGGCTCACATTATAACTAATGAGATAATAATCAAAGAGTCAAAAAGTTTTAAAGTTTAGTGCATTTCAATTATAATTCTATAAAATTATTGCAATAATGAAGGCTTACATCTAACAATAATGCACTCTACCCATGCATTGATACATAAATAGCACAGGTAATAATTTTGTTAACCAAAAATTTGTATTAATTAAAATATTTATATTTGAATCACTTGTGAATAGAATATACGTTCAAATAATTTATTATATTTCGCAACACATTAGCCATGGATTACAAGTGAACAGATATTTCGATGATATTCAATACGAATTAATGTCTGAATTGTTTTGAATTAGAGAACTCTTAACACAAAATATAGTGCACAGCTTTACCACTACAGTACTCTACATCTAAACAAAACTGATATTGCATTTAAAACAGAGCGTAACAAAAACCTGATTGTCTACAACTGGTAAATTTCCGGATCAGTTTTGCAGAGGAATACTCTCTTAGCCATATCTTCTCACATACATCACGAGTTATCAATTAGATCGATCTCTATTAGCTCTGAGTTTCTCCTCTCATGCTCTCTCTCTCTCTCTCGCTCTCAATATAAATGTGTATAACGTATTTGAATGGCAATCAACGGAAACAAACACAGCATGAAATCCAATTCCAGGTGCAACACTGTCTATTGGAACAAGTGATTCACTAAATATAATAAATACTAACGAGACTCTAACTCAAAATTGTCAAATTCACATCTGCATCACTGATAGGATAGTGAAATATTGTTGAGACAAATTGCCTCATATTTTGTTGAATGAGTTCAACTTTTAGTAAGTGATAGCTTAAGAAGAATAATAGTAGAGTATAGACACAGTCCAGACAATCATTCCCTAAATTATGGATTTAATGCAAGAATAGCTGATTTGTATGTATTTTTCTCAACCAAATATAGTTCAACATATGTTTTGACTTTTATGTATAAGTGATTGATAGAAATGGGTGACAAACCTTTAGATCAAACAAATAGATTACAACTTCAGTTAACTTATGTTTCGATCAACAAATTTGATAACAGAGTTGGAGAGCTATAGTCCTGAGTATATCATAGGTTTGTCAATATATTTGTGCGTCAAATCGTCGAATAGAGTATACGTACGACTAAATGAAGAAAAGAGAGAGAATAGAGAATAGACTCCAATAAATACAATCAAAATATAATGAACTCTACATTGACGAGAAAGTGTGAGAACTGTTTAGAAGGGATTATTTGAGTCGCAACGCAACCAACTTTTTGTCTGCCATACAATATAAGTCTGACTTTTTTGTACGACTTGTGATTTCGATTTACTATAACTTTTTGTGTCTTTTTGTCTCTTTTTGTCCAATTTTTGTATAACAACTAAAAGAATTTCAGTCATCCGTATAAAAGGGGATCAACACAACAGCAAAACAGAGTATCAATTCCTACTATTTTCTGATTCGAGTTTAGGTAGTCCTATGGTATATGTCGTATCACTATCTGAACGCGTCATCTCTAGTTCTATAGCAATTTCTCTACTCCTACTCTGACTTATGACTAGGAGTAGTAGTGACTAGTGACTACTGACTACAATCATGAACTGCCACCTTTACCGACCACCCAATGAAGCAGAAAGTCTTTTGCAATTGATACGATGCTTATCTAAACTTTTCTCTTTCTCTCAGATCCCCACATGTTTAGCATTTACTTCCATTTATTTGTTCTTTTCTTTTAAATGACATTCATTTTAAATTACATTCACTTTAAAAATATTTCTCTCGAATACACAAAAGTCATTCAATACGTGTGGTATAAAATATTGCGTTTTGTCCAGAGCTCACTCAGGTATCTGATTATATTGGCGTATATTAGGGTACAGTAAATGGTCTGACACTTAGGTCAGACACAATAAGGTTTTACTAAAATTAAATTTAAGAAAAATTAAATTAAACTTAAATGAATAAAACCTTTTACTTATGGTATTCCCGTGTTATTTGAATGGAAGTGAAGGACAGGATTAATATCTCAAATAAGAGCCATATTTTCGATTATAGCTCTAAACTAAGAATTTAAACGCGCTTTAAAATAAGGTATTAGTTGATAGCGAAAGGAAGAACTAAAGAACTAACAAAATCTCATTTATGATTCGTTATGCCATCAGATATATGGCAACGCTATACTTCATCGACTGATACTTTGATACCTCGATTGACGGTTATGGCCAGAAAAAGCTTTTTTCCTCTGCTTTTCTCCTGAGTTTAGCGTAATGTCAGACCAAATATTTTATCGAAAGCAATGTTCTTTACACCCGCTGCGATACCATAGCAGTGGGTGGACTAGAATGGGATATTTGGGTGACTTATGGGCCATCAACTCTCAGCTATAGATCAGTTGTGAGAGTAATGATGGTCATCATCTCCTTTATTAACCTTCTTTTTCTATTTCTTTTTGCTTTTCTCTACATTTCTTTCACATGAGTTTTAAATTCTTTAGAGTTAATGTTTTACGTTTGTCACGGGAATAGTGAGCGTCCAAATCAAAACGTCCAAAAACACCGTTTAAATGGTATACAACGAATATTACACTCAATATTATTTATCGTGAATTTTGTTGATTAAAACTAACAATTTTTGCGATAAACTTATGATAACTAACGATAAATCATTAAATTAATGATCACTTTGTTATATGAAATTGAAACGAATGCCAAATACAGAAGTGAATCGATTATTACTGCAAATATAATTTTATATTAAACAGGTTAGACTGTAGAGCCAGTAAACTAGAGAAATAATAGGTTTACAGTTGAGATTAAGGTGGCAGCCAATAAGTATAACACCATTTACGTTATAAATGGATTCATTAATCTTAGTTTAACGAGAATGAAGTCATAGTTAATAGAGAAAACAATTGCGACCCCGGGTTTTAGAGTTAGTATAATAGGGCAAAAATCGAAGGGGAAAATGTGCTTTAGTGTTGTGTTATATGACTGTTTGCAGACTTACAATAGCTTTAGGCAAACTAACAATTCTCTCTCTGGTTTGCACTCATCTCTCTTTAGTCTCACTTCTCATTCTCTATTTCTATAGTACTTCTCTAACGACTATGAGTTTTGCCAGTAATGTATGTAATATCTGTAATGTGTGTAACATTCATAGCCTCAGGTTATGGTTCACTGAACACTCTTACAATTGACGAATGGTGATTGTCTTCTTATGTGAGTTTTGTTGTTTTTGTCTTACCCTATACACTAGAATCTAGTTATAGTCAACACCGCAAAACAAATCTCTATTCATTTCATTTTACTATTATTAGACATTGAATAAACTGATTAGCGAATGATCTGACAACTCAGTTCTATAATAGATATGTATAGCACTGTGTTCTCTATACTTTACTCAACTATTTTAGTCATTCACATCTACACATATAAAATGAGAGAATTAACAAACACTATGGAAATGGTGTAATTTGGAGGTCATATTGCATTTATAGGAGGACTGGTCACCCAATCTCCTAAATTATTTCTACAAATGCATTAAATAGGAAATCTGTGAAAACAATTTAAATATTATCGATTCACCCATTTATACACATTTGGGGTACATTTGAATAATTAAAATAAGTTTATTTTCAGAATCAAATCTGAATCGTTTGGAGAATATGTCATAAAATTAGTATTTTTATGAATTAATTTTAATAATTATTATGTTTTAACTGGGATTTAAATAAACTTGTTATTACTTATACTCTGACACATTTATCTGTTAATAAGTCAAATCATTCAATTAATTACTCTCTATACTTTCGGGTAGGGGTAAGAGACAAACACGTTTAGATCTACAAAGTTTCAATTCTGAGCCACTCTTGTAATTAAAACACATATATAAACACTGATTTTAACTGTTTTTGCATAAATGAATTTAAGTACAATCTATTTCCGTCATTTATACCCACGTAAAGCCTATTGTCAACTTTATAATTTAAGGATATCAATATTATTATTTACAAAAACTATTGCACTTTTATAAAATTATTTAAATAAAGATTAAGACAAAGATATTATCTGATAATAAATATAATTAAAAGATTACATGAAATAAAATAATTTAACTAAAAAACATTGGTATCATTTTTTCAACTAATATTTCAAAAGATTTTGGTAAAAGATTTTCTCTGATTTACATTAATGAGTTCAAAAATTTTGCAAAATTTCAATGATTATGATTTAATTTTATTCTCGAGTAAAATAAATAAATTTTAATGCAATTTAAATCTCATAAAAAGTAGTTTATTAGTCATTTAATTTGAAATAAACTTTTAATAATTTTAGTTTTTTCATTAATGGAGATAATTTAAAGATAATATTTTCAAATAAATTTTGAATAACAATTTTAAAAGAAAATCTAGTATATAGTTTTGTAATACTTCTAAAACTTGACGTAATTTACATTTTACCTGAAATGTTATTTAAAGGGATTTCCATTAAGTATTAAACTAAACTTGGAAATACGTGGCTATACAAAAATAACGACTTTACTATTTAAACCTCCAATGTTAATTTATTATTTTATTCTTTATATATTCTATGTTGTGGTATAAATCTGTAGTTTTTTAAAGCATGAGTTTTCTAAAGAAAAAATGTGAAACATTTGCAACCGATCATATATCGAGACCCGATTGTATACATGGATTGCATGTGATTCTAGTTTTACAAAAGTTCAATCAATTGCAATACAATACAAATCATTCATATTTAAGTTGTGCTCTTTTTGTTGTTAGTGATGCGATATTAAGAGCACACAAAAGACTCAATTGAACCAGTAGTTTGATTCCATAGCTATGATATAACACTAACGCCAACACATACACAGAACAAAAGTAGGATAAAAAGAAAAGACCGATACCGGCAACTGTTTGTTGTTCTGCACCGATTCATTTGCAGTGTTAGTTATCTTGAGATGTTTTAAAAGGAGCTTTGAGTTCACCGCCGGAAGCAGTGCACCGATTGCAGAGGAAGACCTACTCTGGAAAATAAAAGATAATAAACTCAAAACTGGCTATTCTTATGCTAAATTTGATGTCTGTGGTGATGGCGTTACAGACATGTTATTGAATCAATTGTAAGTGCACTGGACTTTGATTACAATTTGTGATAAATTACAGTTAAATTTTGTTTTCAATTTTGAAATTAACGTTTACTTCTCTTACCCTTAAATACAATAAATCCCATTCATTTCAGTAAATGAGTTAATTAACTGTATTTTAACAAAATATTATTTAAAATAATTTATCCAAAAATTACGATTGGAGCCCCAGGTTTCTAGTCCTAAGTCCTAGTGTATGTGCCACTGTCTCATTCACACCACAAATTAAATCGCTTGCTATAACAATGGCTAATATCTTATTTTTACAAAAAACAATTTTTAAGTAATAAATATTTTATATTAATTTTCGAGTATTTATAAGTTAGGATCAAAATTATGGTATTTTTATATAATATTCTTTAGTTTTATAGTACAGTCTGTACAGTTCAAACTTGGCCACAGTAGCAAAACTTTGATTTAACATTATTTAGGATTTCTCATACAAAT
>JAQGCF010000039.1:0-17622 GCA_034699405.1 Hermanniella punctulata | reverse complement strand
TCAGAGGTACAGTAGTAGTAGTAGTAGTAGCAGTATACAATGATATATATATATATACAGTATATAATACATATATATATATGTGTGTGTGTTTGTTTACATTGGCGCAGGCGCAGTACTGTTTCCGGGCACCGATCACATTGACCAATGGAACAAGATCATCGAGCAATTGGGCACTCCGACAAGTGAGTTCATGCGCCGCCTACAGCCCACAGTGAGGAACTATGTGGAGAATAGACCTAGATACAATGGCTACTCATTCGAAAAGTTGTTTCCCGATCTCCTCTTTCCCGCCGACTCCTCCGAACACTCCAAATTGAAGGCCAGTCAGGCACGTGACCTCTTGTCCCGTATGCTTGTGGTGGACCCCGAGCGACGCATTTCGGTGGACGACGCTCTCACGCATGCGTACATCAACGTATGGTACGACAACGCTGAGGTGAACGCTCCCGCGCCTGCGCCCTACGACCACTCAGTGGACGAAAGCGAACACACAGTGGAACAGTGGAAGGGTATGTGTGACGTCATAATTGCAAATATATAGTGTTTTAACCCTTTACTTACTCTTATATTCATATAATTAGAACTCATTTATAACGAAGTCATGGAATACGAGAAGAATAAGAGAGAAAAGCAAACATTGATTGGTTCGAATCAAATCACGTGAAAAACTGTTTCAACTAATCAGCGGTTAATTAAATAATAAATAAAATAAATAAATGAATAAATGTTTTGTTTTCATAGAGTTTTAGATGAAATGAAAATCAATTGAAAATTGAAATCATTTTCAAAAAATCCCAAAAAGTTCGCGCATTTCTTAATCAATAACACAAAAAAAATCTCATTTTTATGAATAATTTGTAGAAAAAAAATATGAATTAATTAATTAATTGTTTTTGTGTTTTTTCGGTGCAATAACTCATCGATTGTTTGTTTCAATAATTGTTTGTTTTTTCTATTATTTAAATAATTATTTGTTTTTTCACTCATTTTTTGCCATTTATTTGAGAAAAATAAAAGTTTAAAAAAATCAAAAAATAAATCGATTTTGAGGTCAAAAATGAAATCAATTTTTATAAGAAATAATTGCGACAAAAGTTTCGACAAAAACAGGAAATGAATTAAAAAAGTTTTGACAAAATTTCTCTAAAAATTACTTTTAATTAATAGTCAAAAAAGATAAAAATTATTTCCTTTTCTTTTAATGAATTAATGAATAAATTATTTGAAATTTTTTACAATAATTGAAGAGTTTTTGAGTCAAAAGTTGAGAACAATTTTCCTCAAAAGACTATTTCGTGAGAAATAAAACTTATTTTATATTATTATTATTATTATTAGAAGTAATGACAGTCGCATACAGTGAGTGAGTGAGTGTGTGTGCGCGCAGTGCAGTGCTTTGCGCTGTGCAATACCTTTAATACTGACTTTAATCACATGACAGACAAAAAATAATAACAAAATAATTATTGATTTCCGGTTCTCTTTCTGTTGAACTTCTTTTGGTTCCAAAAAGTTTTGTAAAAGTTTTGCAAAAGTTTTTGATTTTAACGAAACAAATGAAATAATAATAAAATAATAATAAAATTTATGAATAAATGATTAAAAGAAAAGAGTTTTTAAAAAATAATTTAAAATAATTTTTGCCGAAAATCTCGTCTTTTTTTGTGACATTTTTTCGTTTTAAAGCACTTTTGACGGCAATGAATGACAAAACAAATTATTGTTTCGCGCATTACTGAACACCACTTTTGCAACACAACTATAGAGCACTACTACTACTACTACTACTGTATGTGAGAAGGTGGGAATTTCCTGTCGCGAGATATTCGCCGAAGAAGTGAACGACGAAAGGAAGCGACAAAAAACATGAAATAATAGTCAAAACATTTCTAATGCTTTTCAATGCTTTGATTGGTTTAAAAGTTTTGAAAAGAACTTTGAATTTGAACTCAAATCAACTCAAAGTGAGTGAAAGAGAGAAAGAGAAGAAAAGAAAAAAAATTTGTGACAAAAAAGAGACAAAAGTTTTGGTCTTTTATTGCCTTTTATTTCAAATAATTATAATATAATAATTAGAGATCAAAAGTAATTAATAATAAATTCTTTTCTTTTAAATAATATTTTGTTTTGTTTTTGACTCAAAAGTCAAATAAGTCTTTGGTTTGCGTTAGAATTGACTCAAATTTCGCTTTAAATCCAATGAAATGAATGAATGAATGAATGAATGAATGATTGAATGAATGAATGGATTGAATGATAATATAATGTAATGTAAATGTAATTCTAATACTGTCCACAATATAACATAATAATGATAACACACGTGACCAATAATAGATTTATTATTATTATTATTATGATTAGCGCCACTTATTAGCTCTCATAGGGTCACTGTTGTGCGCGCGTTGGCCGACGGGGGCGACGATGAGGTGCGTTGTATGGCCGCCTGCACGTTCACTGCACTGTAGTAATAGGGGTCTACAATAGATAGGGAGAGAGTAGAGTGACACATTATTACGCACATTATTAGAACACATCAGAACACAATAATTGTGCATGCTACTACTACTACTATTATTATTATTATTGTTGTGATTGCACAATTGTGCATGTTACTATTATAATAATGATAATGATAATACTCACTGATACTTAGTGCTGTCTGTTGGGCGACGGGTGCGACCACTGGCGTGGCTGACTGAGCGGCCAATTGTCCGTAGTTGGCACCGTAGTTCGGCGTCGCGTAATACGAGGCGTGTGCCGCGTGATGATAGGCAGCGGCCGCGTAGTAATCACCGGTGGCGGTCGAACCTATGATAGTAGTGTATTGTATTGTAGGTATATTGTGATTGTAGGTGATTGTGTGTGTGTGCACGTGTTCGCAGGTGTGAGATTGAAACAAGTGTAACACACACACACACACACGCGCAATGCAATGCAATGGAATTCAATTCAATGGCATTTTGTGTATAAAGGGTTCAGTAATTAATAGAAATAATGATTGGAATCTCTCTCTCTCTCTCCCTCTCTCTCTTTCTCCACTCACTCACTAATCGAGTGATGGGGAGAGAGAGAGAGAGAGAGAGAGAAGTGAGAAGAGTGATGAGGATAGTGAACGCTCTTTATATAGCATTTGAAGGAATTTAATGGAGATATAGAGTAGAGATATATATACAGTATATATAAACTGTAATAAAGAGCACTCACTGAAGTGAACACTAATTTAATGTAACCAGTTTCAAGTTAGCTAGCTAGTTTGGGGCTAATAATTGTAACAATAGTTAGCTAGTATACACATTGGACATAATCTCTCATTCTCTCTCAAATTCATGTCATGTCATTGCATACCGTATTGGTTTGTGGTCAGTGGTGTGGCTGCAGTGGCCGTATTGCCTGTTATGGGACCATAGAAGAAGTCGTTGGAAGTGGAGTTGATGGTCAACTTGTCCAGCTCGTGATACGTTATGGATTGTTCCGCGTTCTGCACTAAAGCGCCCACTAATAACAGTGGACATATTTGATACATACGATGATAATAATGATAATGATATCACCATGATAATGCTTTTATTACTACTTATACTATAAGAGAGATTGACCAATAAGAGAGAGACCGCATGACATCACAATCAAAAGACATCACATGACATAAGTACAGAAGATCACATGATTGCCACTACATCACCGAAAGACCGAAAAACCAATACTACTATTGAGTGAGTGAGTGAGTGAGTGAAGGGAGAGCCCCCGAAGAGAGAGAGATAGAGAGAGAGCGCGCGGCGTGCAATGCAGCATTCTAGCTAATGATATGATATATAGAGTAGAGTATGACTACTACTGACCTATGGGAGGCGTGTAGAGTGTGGTGGTCTCGTAGTGGGGGTGAGAGTGGTGGGCACTGACCACTGCCGCGGCACCCACTGACGCTACTGACTGACCACCAACACTGCCCGTCGGGTTGACGGTTGAAGAGTGGTCACCAGTGTTGGAGGACGTGTGGTGGGCAGAATGTGCGGAGGAGTCCGCATTGGAGGAGGTTTGTGTGTTTTGTTGACCAGAGTATATTGTTGTCACGTGTTGTTGTTGTGTGTGATTGGTGGTGGATTGGGTTGATTGATGGTTGGCCGCTGCTGTTGACCAATAGGAAGAGGTGTCCACTACTTGACCACCACTCTGAGATGTCTGAGAGTTTTGATGAAACGATGACGTCATTGATTGCTTCTGATTCTCGGAATTGGACTTAAATTCGGCCGAATTTGACGGAGAATTGTTCGCCTCTAAAGGGTTAACACAATGACAATGAGTGAGTGAGTCACGAATGCGTGCGTGCGTGAGTGTGTCATTCTTACTCTTACCTGTGCTGTTGTGAGAGTTGTTTTCGCTTTCGTTTCTCTGCTTTAAAGCGATTCTGTGTTTTGAGCTCTGATTCTGTGATTGCTCTTGATTATTCTGATTCTGATTATTATTCTGTGATTCTGTGTTCGTTTGATTTATTCCTAAAATTCCGTTAATTGAGTACAACTGTTGCGAGTGTTGTGACGACTGAACGATAACTGACGTCTGATTCTCGCTCTTCGACGACACAATAGGCTGTTGTTGTTGTTGCGCGTGTTGCGTGTGTTGCGTGTGGTGCACGTGTTTGGCCTTCTCTGCCGCCTTATTCCTAACAATACGATTAATAGAGGATACACTGGGAATGTTGTCCGAGTCACAGATGCCATCTGATAACAATCTATCCCTTATCTCCCACGCGAACATTGTTGGATTGGACTTCTTGTAGTTGGCGATGGCATCTACCACTCTTGGTGTGGCCACCTTGGGCTTAGAGCCTCCTATGACCCCCGGTTTGATGCTTCCCGTCTCATAGTATCTATACACATACACACATTATAACAGTTATAATATATATAATATAATACAATATATTGTGAACCTATAATACGTTTGCGTTTTGAACCTATAATAATAATAATACTGGTGTGCGATATGTGAACGACGCAAACACGACACACAATGCACAACAATGTATTGCAATGCGAGCAAAATATCTTCTTCTTCTTAAGAGAGAGAGACAACAAAATATGGACACACAATGTGGACTAACTATGTGTTTATATATATTTTATCCATTTTATCTCTCTCTCTCTCTCTCTCTCTCTCTCTGAGTCGCGTGCATCACCATCACCACCATCACACCACACCACACCACACTGCCTCTCGCAATAGCAATAGCAGCAATGGCAAAATAGAGGACTACTACTCTTGGATAGAGTACGAGAGAGTGCGAGAGCGAGCGAAAGAGCACTCGAACGCATCGTTCCGTTTCACGTGTCAAGCGTTCACTCGAAACGACCAAAACATCCCAAACAGTGAATACACAAACACGTGATATATGTACACACACACAAATACAATCATATATGAATGAGAGAGAGAGAGTCATTGCACGCGCAATTTGCGAAAGAAGTATCATGATAAGACACTGCACTCACCTGCCCAATATCTTGGAGACACATCCGTGGCTGACACGCAGTTGGCGCGAGATGTCACACGGCCTCACTCCCTGATGGGCCAACTCTACAATGCGCGACCTTACAACATCGGGCAGTGGTCTACCATTGACAAACACTCCGCCCAATTGGTTGACCCCACCGTGACCTTTTTAAGACAGAGAGAGATAACAATGAATGAATAATATAAGTTAACAATATTAAGTTGAGGCAAATATGAATGATTTAAGAATATGCATGATACAATATTGCAATGAAAGCTATGTATTATATTATAATTATTAATAAAACCACGAGCTGTATAATACACACACATTAATACACACAATCACTACATCACACACACACACACACATCTTACAGGAGTAGTATTCCATCATGGATGCGTTGTATCGATATAGAGAGAGATCCATATTGCTATTAGTTGTATATTAGCTGAGATGTGTGTTGCACGAGAAGATGAAGAAGAGGAACGAGATCAGAGAACTACATCACACATCACATGAGAAGAGTGACCACAAGTGAAGCGAACGACACGTGAACGTCGTCTGACGCCAACCAAAACTAACATCACTTACACTCACACACAAACACTAGACTTACTACACTCTACACTCTCTCTCTCTGCGAGGGAACGCGTTGCGCGCGTGCAGTGCACTCATCCAATCAGTGAGCAGTGAAGAGAAACGCACGCGCATCTAAGCGCGACAGAGCACGCGTCGCGAGCAAAGAGCGCCGGAAACGCGTTCTTCTGAAGACCGGAAACGCGTCTCTGATTGGATGCGATCGACGCGTGACTGACGAAGACAAGAAGAGAAGAAGACAAGAGTATAAGCATAGCATAAGAGCATTAGAAATAGAGTAATAAGAGTTCAAAACGTTTTCAAAAAGTTATGTTTTGTATTGAATTCAAAGACCGAAAGCTTTCGCTCGCAAACCATATGTTCTTCTCTTCTCTTCTCTTTAGCTCTTATATTATACTATGTTTTAGAGCCAATCAATGGCTCTGTTGTTGTCATTGTTTCCATAGCTTTGCTTTCATTTCATTGCATTTCGTATTAATTTTTAATTAATTTTTTCCATTAATTAATCAAAAAATGTCTCAAATCTTACGTTTCTTTTTGGACGACTGAGACGTCGAGTGTGTCGTCCCTATGCCTAACAGTGACGCCGTTTGATTACTTTGACAGCCGTTTGGGTCGTCTGCTGTCGTCAAAAGGGAATGATTGCCGGACAACAGCTCGAACTGATGGCCACCACCACCACCATGATGATGGCTGTATTGTTGTTGGTCACTTTGGTGTTGTTGTTGTTGTTGTCCACTAGTGGTGATCACAAGTTGTCCACTCATTGACTCATTCATTGCCTCTCAAACACTCATTCACTTCACTCAAACTCAAACTCAAACACTACTATTTGCACACAATTGCAATGCAAACCATTTGAAGACAAAAATGAGTGAAAAGTTTGAGAAAAAGATTTTTTTTCTAATGATTTGTTCTCAAAAAATGTTTGAAAACATGAAAACAATTGAAACGAAAGACAACTAAAACTCAAACTTCAAAACTACTCAATCGTTGTTCGTATGTCTCGCGAGAGCATTCAATGTTCAATGCAATGCAATGCAATTCCTACACACACACTCTCTCTGATTGGTCCAGTGATGTCATATCCGTTGACGCCGTCTAATTAGACATTTCAGACCTGATCTCTCGCTTTCCACCTGTTCTTATCAATGACTATACTATAGTGTATAGTGTGTAGTGTAGTAATGTAGTATTGCTGCTTTTGCTGCTATTGTATTGTGTGCTGCTGCTATATAGCATTATTAGCTAGCTACAACTCACTACTGACTACTACTGCTATTACTCTCCACTGTTTTGTCGTTCCGTTATTATTGACTTCCTTTGCCCTCAAGGCATATAATACACACACTATTCATATTATAAGGAGGATTCGCTCCACAAAACAAAGACTTTATTGGACTTTAGAAGAAGACAACAAAACAAACACTGTTTTAGAAGAGAACAAAACTTTTTTACATTCAATACATTCTTTGGAACGGTTTCGCGCGACTATTGAAGTCACGGAACGCATAGCTGTGCCATATAAGTGATGGCAAATGACCACTCTTTGACGTCAACAACGAAGACGACGACGACAACCACTCTTTGTGCCACATCTCTGCGCCACATGACGACTGTGTCCTCGCAATCGTCGTGTTTCGGTCGTCCACTGTCGCCAATGGTAGTGTAGTACTACTCATCTCCTCCTCATCTTCATCATCTTTGCTTACAATCCATTCGTCGCTCTTTTGCTGTCTTTTGGCGAACAAAACATTTCCTTTGTTTGGATGTACTGTAAAGAAGAGAGAAGAGAAGTGAGAGAGAGAGAGAGAGAGAAGATGACAATGACATCACCACACACAACACATCACTACTTACTTTCGGGTGAATTCAAGTCCTCGACGATCACGTGACCGAATTCTTTGCATTTTTTTGTGAACTCTTTTTCTCTCTTTTCGTTTGACTCGAATGACAACGAATTCAAATCCTATTATAAGATATGAAATAAAATATTATATTATATATTAGTATTAGTATTATATTATATATTAATCTCTCATCACCTGCACGTGTCGCGGATCGAAAAGCAGTCTCAGATTAGGCGCACCTGTAATTAGACACACAAACACACACATTGTCACGTGTATTACGCATTGTCACGTGCACACACACACACACTCACTCACCGGCAGTGATGGTCCGCTCGTGGAAGGAGTGTTCGGACGCGTCGTCGTCGTCGCCTGTCGTCACCCAATTGTCGCACTTCTCGACCACTCTCTCAAACATTTGACGTCCTTTTGAAGACGACACAATCATTACATTATATAATATTAATCATATATTGCATAACATTATTGCATTTCATTTCAATACCCTTTGACTTTGCATTGGATTCGTCGCAAACCAATTGTTTCGCTATTTTTCGACACAAATAGACCTAAAAAACAATTCTTATTATATGTCTATTGTTGTCACACTATTCCCATCCCATTTCCAATACCTGGTCGGCAATGGACGGTTGTTGGGTCACGTGAGACGACGAGTCGCTGACTGTGGTGGTGGTCGTCATTGCGGTCGTGTTTGTGTCGTCCATCGGTAGTAATAGTGTCGCACTCTTTGACGACATCTTTGTTTTCAAAATTCAAAATAATTTTAATCTCTTTTTAATCCAAAAATAGTTTTTGAAAACAGTTAAGCGAATGAACGCACGCGTGATATACGTGCCAACAAATCAAACGCGAAATGCAAACAAACGAAACATTACATTCAAACTTACATTATTCACAAGTGATCTTACATTACTTTGAGTCGAGTTTTGGATGAATTTATGCCAAAATTCTGTGCTTTTCATTGCATTCAATTCTCGCATAAATTCATTCATTTCTTCTTATTATTAATTAATTAAAACAAAACAAAATATAAATATAAATAACAGAAACGAAGCGTTGACTCGAATATCGATCGCAAATATATATATATAAACTGCAAATCAATTCAATTGTTTATTTGTTTTAAATTAAAAAGAGTTTAAAAATAGAAAAGTTTTAAAAATAGTTTTTAAAGAATTTTTATATAAAATTCCAATCAATTCGTGACACAAGTGCTGCCATCTCTACCACTGCAAACACAACACTCAATCAAAATAAAATAAAAAACAATTTTTGTTTTTTTGTGTAAAAAATTGTTTTTATTTTAAAATTATTTATAAAAATATAAAAATGAATAAATATTTTAAATATAAAATAGAATTTTGGGTCAAAATTGTGTAAAACATATGTAACAAAAAACAATATAATTATTAAAAACGTTTTCACTTTCACTTAAACGACATTTTCTTCGTTTTTGTTTAATTTCTTTTTCATTCTTTGTATCGTTTGGTCATATGATGGAAGCGATGGACGCGACGACAACACGTGCTGCCTCTGTCTCACCAGCGATGACGTCATTGTCTTCTCGAACGGAATCATTTGTTCTCTAAATCGCGACAATTGTTGCAATTGTTCCAAACGTCTCAATGACGTCACTGACGACGACTCCTGAGGCAACGACTGTGACGTCAGCTTAAGAGTGTGTGCGGACGACACCATTGGCGGCGAGAGATGTGTTGTCGTCGTTGTCGTCGTGTGATTGTTGGCAATGAAGTGATTGTTGGCGTGAATTAAGTGATTGTTTGCGCTGTAGTTATGGTTAAGATGATTGTTGTGGACGACAGCGACGCAGTTGTCGCTCAGCGCCAGTAGTTTGCGTAGTCCCGAGTCGTCTCTGACGCCAAACCTGAGACGCATTCGTTGTGACTGTTGTGACGAAGACGTCGACTGAATGTCAGAAGAAGTGGTCGTCGAGGAAGACAGCGATGGAGACGACGAATGCGACGAAGGCGTCGGTGACGGCATTACGTCACTGTTGGTCGTCGAAGTGGTCGCACTCGAGTGTCGTGTTGTGGCCGTCGCTGTCGTCTGTTGTTGTGTCGTCTGTGGTTCCCATAGAAACGACTTCTCAAACAATACGTTTTCGTCGCAAATGATTTCCGAAAAACTTTTGTCCAAAAAATGCCTAAAAATGAGTAAAACATATAATAAACACAATAACACCACTACTGTAGTACTACTATCACTACTCACTGCACGCGTTTTCTCATTCTCTGTTTTTCCCAAATCCTCTTATAATTGGTTTCTTTTGTTTCCAAACTTGTGATCGCTTTCTGAGTGAACGACATCTGTGTCGTCGGTGTCGTAGCAGTGGCAGTCATCGTCGTGTTGTGTCGTGTCTGTGTCGTCATGTGTTGCACTTCACGTATCTTTTGGCTCAAAAGTCTCATTTTCTCCCAATTTATTAAAACACTTTTTATACCCAATTGTGACGTCTCTGTCACAAACGTCTGATTCGCTAAATACACAAATGATAAGTCCTTTTTCACTAATGGAAAAAACGGTATAATTGGCGGAAGTGTTTGCTTCAACTGTTTCCGGAATTCGCAAAAGTTCTTCGACGGATCCATTAGGGCGTACAACCTCTTCAACTTTGCCATAGACTTGTTTGGTATCCTCTCCCACAATAGTTTCAACCTCTCAATACTCTGGTGGGATAATCCACTTAACAATGCAAACAATGTGTTATAATTGTTGTATTGTTTACACTCCAACGCTATTCTAATCAATTGTTTCACTGCTTTCACTCTCTTTTGCATTGAATTCGATTCAAACAAAACCCGATTTATAGTCCAAAACATTTCCGCATTTGTCTTTAACTCGAACTCCTTCAGCTCACGCAAATGTGTGTCACGTGTTGTTGTGTTACTCACTTCACTACTATTACTATTTGTGACGTCACTCATCAGATCGTAAATGAATTGTTGTGATTCTATTCTACAAAACAGCTCAAAGTCTCGTTCGGTTAACTCACGTGCGATCGCCTCTCCGTCCAAAGTCAACAATGAGTTCACAGAGGATTCGCGTGAGATCTCACGTGTGATGTCACTGTCGTTGAGTGTCGTGTTTGTGACGCCCGAAATACAACGCAAATATATTCTCGCATTAAGTGACAAGTTCTTCACGAGCTGTTGATAATTATCTGATAATCTCTTAACAGCACTCGTTTGTGTCCTCTTATCGATGAGTTTGTATTCATAGAGTGCGAAATCACGTGACGAATAGCTTCCATTCAATTGGAACTCAATTAAAGCTAATTGAATGCATTCGCGCGCAGTTGTGGTCACGTGAATCGGCAAATACCGGAAGTCTGACTCGTAATAGATTTTGATCACTTCGGGCGTCTCCGTCGCCGACGACAGTGTGTGTGACGTCTGTGACGTCGTGTTGTGGTTCGCATTCAACAATTTGTTGCCATTTGTTGTCACGTTTTGTACGATTTGTCGCACTTTTTGTTTCCAATTGTTGTTCGAAGACGTCATCGACGACAGAGAGTGAGAAGACGTCAACTGTTGTGTCGTCACTACTAATGGACTGCTTTTGAGTTCGCTTTGACTCAAATGACGTTTTGTTTCGCTGTTTCGCGAGATTTGACCTAAAATTGAGACAAAAAACAATGGAAACAATGACAACAATGAGTGCAAACAAACAATCGAACAAACCGTCGATCAAAGAGTGGAACAAATTCGGGTCAAACTTGAGATATAGTGACAAATGAGTGCACGACTGACACAACTGCACCGCTCGCGACACTTCCATCACATGACAGTCGACACCATTTATGCTAATGGGACGATCGCCACGACTGACGTCGGCATCACAGTCGTCCGCGACGTCACTAATAAAGAGACGACTACTGAACTCATAGCCGCCAACGAGAGTGAAGTGCAGCGGTGACGTGCGGTCGCTGCGAGTGAGCGTCACATGTCGTTCGCGTGACTTTGTTGAGAGCGTGAAGTATAAGAGCTTTTTGTGTATCTTTGAGTTGAGATGCGATTCAAATGACGTCAAAATATGTTTCGAATGAATGAAATCTTGAAAATGATTTGAAATCCAAAACAAAACTATTTTTAAGTTTTTTTCCACATTTTTCTCATTCTTTAGGTTTTGTATCACTTTTTCCATTAATTCTTTGACACACGTGTGTTGTTGTGACGTATTATTTGTATTAGTGTTGTCTTCTTTTAGTGAACTCTTTGACCAAAAGAGACGAAATGTGAGCAAAAAGTCGGAAATGAATTGCATTTCCGTTTCGTTTGTGTCACACAATGGCGTCACACACGACGACTGCGACGACCACATTGACGACGTGCTGTTGTCGCTCGTGTTGTCAAACAACAGCTCCAGAAGTCTGTCACGTGAACACCGCACCAACTCATTGGTCACGTGAGTTCGCATTTCAATCACGTGTTCATTGTTTTCGTCGAAAATTGTTTTCAAACTCTTTTCGCCACAAATCTGGAATGGAATAGAAATGGAATAGAAATGTAATGAGACGTCACAACACACGTGACCACAACAATCACAACAAACCTCATCGAAGACAATGTGTGGCACGCACAGCACCCATACGAAGTCCTCATTGGTGTATATCTCGCCCACCACCGTGCGCTCCCCCACGTCCATCCCGAACTCGTCGCCCACGCCCATTACCCGCACTTGCACTCCCCCACCCCCTCCTCCTTGTGATATCACGTGGCGCAGTGATCCACACGCGACGACACAATAGGCGTCCAGTCGTTCGCCGTCTGTGAGCACTCGTGTGTCACGTGACTCAATCTCAGCCAATACCATGTGTTTCGCCAAAAGACGTCGCGTTTGGAAGTCTTTGTGCGACAGACTGTGTGACGTGTGTTGTGTCGTCATTGTTGTCGTCATTGTTGTCGTCTCCTCTCCTTGTTTTCTCTCTACAATCAATTGTAAGAACTTATGAATTAAATCCAAATCGTCTTCACTTCTATTGTCTGAGTCACGAATCAATGCGTCTCTCAATCGATGGAAGGATTGCTCGCGAGTAGTATTAATAGTAGACGACACGTGATGATGCGTACCACCACATGACGACAACTGTTGTGGTTGTTGTTGTTGTGTACGGTTGCCATTGTTGTTGTTAACACTAGCGGTGACGTCATTCGTCGTACACTCTATTGTGTTGTCATTCAATTCATTCAATGATTCTAACGATTCGTTTAACTCGTTATCCACTAAACTCTCTTCCAATCCTTTATTAACACCAAATAATAATATATATCTCTTATGATATGATATGATATTTGTCTTACCTTCGAAGTCAAAAGCGCGCGAATTGTTTGACGACTGCAGAGATGTTTGACTTAACGACGAATTCATTGATTGCATTGAATGTGAGTTTGGATTGAATTGAATTCAAAGACAAGAAATCAATTCATTCACGAAACCATTCATTCATTCAATCGATTCACGCATTCATTCATTCATTCATTTGATTACAATTTAATGTCATTTTACACACACATAAACACTAATATTGAGTGCACAACGCATGCGCACAACTCCATTGCACTCAACACACACCGCCATCTATCGACACACAATCGTATAAAAGTTCTATAAAAGTTTCGAAAAGTTTTGAAAAGTTTTATTAATTTAATTATTATTATTATTATTGTTATTATTGTAAAGAATTTTTCCCGAATTGTTGTCAATAGCAGTGTTGCCATCTGTTTGTCCGATCTGTTTAATGGAAGAGACAATCATTATAGGCATTATTGAAGACACTTCGCGCGCGCACAACATATCAATCATACTTTTCATACCATTTGTTGATTCACTGATTGGCCGCCCATTAATCGCTTCTCAATGATTGGCTGAAAATCGTTCTAAAAGTGAAACAAAACTTATTTATTTAAAATTATTTCTATTATTATTATTATTATATAAACCATTGATTGTTGTACTTCTGGTCCCAAATATCCGTATTGTTGGCCAAAACCGAACGGCGATTGACCGCCATACGGTGGATATGGCTGACCGGGAGGCGGAGGATATGGCGGGTATCCTCCGGGAGGCATTTGAGATGGCAGATATGGCCTATTTCTGGCCATCATCAAAGGCCTATTTTGACGCATTGAACGCATTTGTGGCGCATTCATCGGTGATGAGGACTGTGATTGGCCAGAATTGTTGATGATTGGCATCGAGGGAATTGCTGACACTTTTATAGTGCGCGCATTTCCACTCTGTTGCGCGCGTTTAGACACTTTTGGCCTAATCTTATACCTATAGGGATGACATATTCGGTAGCAGTTCTTTATAGATTGGAAACGATTGGCATTTCCACCACAACCCGTATAGCTAAATGGTTTACACGTGCGCGTCTCGTGGTCGTAGTAAATACGTGCCAAGTCTTTGCTGCACGTGCCAGAGTCGGGCGGTTGGAAGCACTCGATGGGCACGGGCACCATATTGTTGTGCACAACGACAACACGTGTCTTGAGTGGTGCGACCGGTGGTGGGGTTGTGAGTGGGGTGGGCTCTGCCACGTTAATGGTGACAGGGTGTTGCACGACCACCTGCCGCGAGGGACTGTCCATCACTTCATTCTGATTGGGCACTAATTATATATAAAATTAATTAATGATTAGTATTATATATAATAATAATAATAATAATATTTATTCTCATAATATATATATATATTACACATTACCGACGACACCCGACTGTTGTCCGCAGACTCCACACACGTGACCTACTGTTAGACAGACATACAGTATATCAGAGAATACAATACAATATAACACAATATACTGTAAATACCTATTGCGAAGAGAGTGTACCAAAAGGGTATCATTTTTGCCACGTTTTCATGTATTATAGCTTTAAATGGTTTTCATTTTCAAAACATTTGAATTTTAATTAATAAAAAAAACTCATTTCCGGTTCAATAAAAATACATTAAAAACTCTTTTTTTTCTCATCTCTTATAACTAAAGAGCGGAATTATAGTTAAAATAACTATCGTAGCGGTTGACAGTAATAGGCTATTGGTCAATATGTGTTCGATTCATGACTTGACATGACATTTTAACCATAAGTTTTATTTTAACTAAAGGGTGTTACAGGACATTAGGGCCGACCCGGGCTAACTTTTTCATTACTTAACCAATTTTAATCAATTGAAACGTTAGGCCCTCTGTCTCTAGTAATTACGATATAAACATATAAAATATGAAAGCTTTTTATGATTTTTTATTAACTATTTGAATAACTATTTGACTCTTTTTTAGTAACAATTATAGTGATTATTTAATACTTAATATTATTAACTATTTTCCCGTTCTTTACTTATAAACACTTATAAAAAACAAATAAATTGAAAAACAAATAGAAATAATTTTTATTTTTATACAACTTTTTCCAATATTTTATTTATAACTAATTTATATATATTTATTATTATATGTCGAGCCTTTTACTATCAATCTCTAATAAATTAGAACATAATTTTAAAAACTTTTAATATATTCTTTTTTATATTTGCATTGCTGTTGTCATGTCAACCACCACCACCAATTGGTGTCATCTCCTCCTCCTCATCCACAGTGTTCACACTATTCACAATCGATTGAGTGGTCGTCACTGTCTTCACGTCACTATTGTTGGTTGTGTTGTCGTCACTGTCTGTCGTCTCAACCGTTGTCGTTGTCTTCACCACATGTCTTCTTCTTGTGGTCTCTGTGTTGTTGTCCTGTTCTTCTTCCTCTCTATCAGTGGTTCTATTCTTCGATTCTTTTATTATTATTCTTTGATTATTCTTATTATTATTCTTAATATTATTATTATTTTTATTATATTTTTTCAATTCATTCATCAAATGGTTTGACATAAAGTTCTTCACAACACGCGCTCCTCCTACTACTGCTACTACTGTTGTTGTTGCTTCTGCTTCTGTCACATTGCTCTCCCCCTCTCCTCCTCCTCTTCCAATTGATGGCACATTTTCCTCTTCCATACTCATCATCTTCTTCTTCTCATCATCTCTCATCACTACTCCTCTATTATTGTGCAACACTTCTATAGGACTCGCGTCACTGATTGGTCTATTCGGCGCTTTAATCAATATCAGTGCACTATTGTCCTCTATCTGTGTACTGTCCAATGGAATGCTCCACACGTGCACTGTATGTGTGCGTGCATTACTCTCTATCCATTGGTCACTATTTTGTTGTTGTTGTTGTGACGTCATCACTATATCGTGAATGGAATGGAATGGAATGGAATGAAGAATTGAATTGAAAATGAAAATAATTACCGAAAATTTGAGATAAAATCAAAAAACGAATGAATAGTTTAAAAAAGTTTTGATTTTGTTTTGATTCCATATTTTTGCACAAAAACACACATTTGCACACAATATACTGTATTATATTCATTCGCGCGCACACATACTTCTAACTATAGATATTAACACACGTTGAGACTTAGCGAAAAAACCATCCATAAAAACTGAGTTTTGGATATTAACAATAAAACATTGAATATATAAACTTAAATAACATTTAAAATGCATCTAAAATGCATCTAAAATTTATTAAATATTTTTGAAAATGTTATTTAAATAAAAGTAATGGAAAATAACGTTTTAGGGAAATGGAATACAGAAGAGTTAAATTACAAATATGTAACCAATAGCAAACTTGTAGAGTATTTCAAAACCTTCCTAATGAATATAAAAACATACGATAGTTATACCTGTGCTAGAGTTTAATAATTTTTTAAAATTTTAATATTTGTTGACCTCCCAGAGCCAAACAAAGCATATTTGAACAAAATAAATAAATACCTGTCAACTTATTTTTTAAGTAAAATAAAATAGCTTGTTCAGATTTTTAAATTTTAATACAGTTTTACCTGAGCAGTTATTGCCTGTGTACAAATAGGGAAACAGGTATACAGTAGGGTTGGTCGGTCCCAAAAGTAGGTATTCTCCAAAAAAGTTTCATTAATTTTTGTTAAGGGAATAGATGGGGATGGGAAACCTTTGAACCATCAATTTTGAAAATGACTGTATGTTTAGCTGAAAACTTTTGAACTCTCTATTAAACAGAATGTAATATTCAAAATTACCTTTTTATAAATTATAATTAGAGCCAGCATTTTGTGGAAATCCGCAATTTACAAATACTGATAGTCCCTAATCTGTAGGCTCTAATTATAATATAATTTAAGTAATAATTTATTTATAATTTTTTAAATTTGTAAATCATTCGCTCATAATAATGGAAAACAATTACCCTCTGCAACACTATGTATAGCATTTATACTATAAATTAAATATTTCTTGAACTCCTTATAAAAATAAATAGTTGAGCGCAACAACAATGTGAATGTCTTAACGCAAATCACATTCAGCCCATAAAACGTTTAGAGAATTAAACTGTTATTTAAATCCTTAATTCATTACACAATTATTAATATTAGTTTGAGTTCTAAATACCTTTTGAGACAAAACTTGGCTGTTCTTTACTTATTCCGCACCATTGTTGTCTCGTTCCAGCTTTTACTTACACAAAACCTAACCTAACCCATACAAACCCATATTAAAGTAAAGAACGAGACAACAATGGTGCGGAA
>JAQGCF010000038.1:0-17733 GCA_034699405.1 Hermanniella punctulata | reverse complement strand
ACTGTACATCTTCGTTAATATTGTATTTTGAACTAAATATATTTTTTTATTTTGACAGCATTTGTCTATTATTAATAAATATTAATTATAAAATGTCTAAAAATTAAAAACTTTAACAAAATGCATTGTATTTGCCAGAGATTTTAGAATCAATATTATGTTGGTAGTCGTAAAAGCTGGGTTCGCATTCACCAGCAGAAAAATTCTAAAATGTTATTTCTTGTTTAATTATGAACCTTTACTTTAATAGTTTAAAACTTTTTTATTATAAATATTAATATTATGTAACACTAAATACAGTATAATTAATGGTCCAAATTTCCAGTTCCCACTTTTATTTTCCCAGGCATTGTGAACGGTTCCATGTGCTGGAACGTTCCCAAGTTTCCCTATCGTCCGATAACTAGTGATGCGCAAAGGCCCGAAAAACCCCGGCTTCGGCCTTCCTAAATTATGATAGACCTCGGCCTCTCTCAAAAATAATGGCTTCGGCCTCAGACCCAGTTCTAAAACTCTGTCTATGTTATAAAATAATTAATAGCTATAAAAATATGTAGTTTTAAAACTATTATTTTACAGTTTCAATCATTTAAGTGTTAGGCCCAATATACCCGACTTCAACCCCGGCTTTAAGCTCAATTTTAGAACCGTTTTAAAGTCCAACACAATGGATTGATTTCATATTCTATTATAATTCTATTCTAATTTACTGTATTATTATTGAAACTGTAAAATAATAGTTTTAAAACTACATTATTTTATAACTATTGAATGTTATAAATCTTATGCCGAGCTTCAGGTAGAAGCGAGCATGAGGCCGAAGCCGAGACTATTTATTTTAAAGACAGACCGAGGTTGAGGTCTAGACCCACTATGTCTGAGAGAGGCATAAGCCGAGGCCCATCATAATTGTGGCCGGCCGAAGCTAAGCTGGAGTTTTTCGGGCCACCTCACATCACTACTTACTGTATAATTTATTTCAGTAGTTTTGTTAAGTGTAAAAATACTGTACATAAATTACACTTAAAATAGTACCGGCGATAAAGTCAGTGGTTTTACTGTATAGTGTTGAGTAAAAATGGGAGCATTGGGTTGGATTGAAATAGTAATACATGTCTAGTTGTGTGTATATGAACTCAAACAATAAAATTATTGATAAGTTTAGTGTAAAATATGCAAAATTGTATAAATTATGAAAAGATTCGTGTGATTAGAGATATTATTAAATATATTGAAAGTATTGGCGAATATGAGAGCATTTATTGTAATTAATATGATTTCAAATATGATTTGCGAGAAATTAAATGAAACAAAACTTTTACGACTGTCTCAACACCAATATTGTGCTTCGGGCCAAACACTATTGGACCCATTGATGCAGACCTTTTGGCGTTGGTTTGTTGACAGAGTAGTGCCTCTCTGGTGGGCACCCAATTGTATGACTTTAGTTGGTTTGGCCTCTAATATCATCACTTGTTGTATACTTGTATACTATAGTCCAGACGCCAAACAATCGGTAATCAATACAATAGTAATGAATAGCCGATACTTATAATGGTTGCCTCCTTTGACATCACCACAGATTCCTGCGTGGCCTCTATTGTTCTGTGCGTTCGGTTTGTTTACTTACCAGACTTTGGACGCAACCGATGGAAAGCAGGCGCGAAGGACTAAGACTTCTTCGTGTTTGGGAGAGCTCTTCGATCACGGATGTGATGCCGTCAGCACAAGTAATACCACACATTGCATATCTGATATTACATTACATTTTATTCAAATATTGTCTAATATATCAGTATTCGTGTCGCTGTCGGTGTGTCTATCGGTCCAATTGGGACAATTGCCAGCACTGATGCTTGTGCTGAGCGTAATGGCAACTGCGCTCTTCTATATGGCTCACTGGCAGACATACGTGACGGGAGAGTTGAGGTTCAGTAAATTCGATGTCACCGAAGCGCAGATCACAATCATTGTTATCCTCTTACTATCGGCCGCTTTCGGGACCACCTTTTGGAGCTATAAGGTATTGCCATGACGTGAACCGGTACTCATTAAGATAGTTAACCAATACTACCACAACTTTGAACAGATCTCGTGGCTAATGAACGCTAAGTTGCAATCAATACCTCTGTTTTTCACTATATGTAATGAGTTTTATATACTCTCCAAACAAACAAAAGTGATTCTCTCGGGAGGTGTCGGAAAAAATGGGTCCACTGTTGCCGTAAGTACAGACAATGAGACAATGCTCTCATGTGTACTACCGGTAATATAATGTCTATGAATAAAAGGGTACATCAATTTTGTCGCCATTGATTCCAATCCTGCTGTCAGTGATGGCATCACTCACTATATTCTTCAAATCGCCGTCAAATGTATTCGTGGATCACATCTGTCTATATCTGATTACCTTTGGATTAGTGACCGCAAAGATAACCAACAAATTAGTGGTAAAAACAAATTACTATTGGATTTAATATTGTGTTAACTGTCAGACAATACATGTATTGCCTTTAAAGGTGTCGCAGATGAGCAAAAGTGAAATCAACAAATTGGACTCTGTCTTCATCGGTCCTCTAATGTTGTTTTTGAACCAATACTTCAACACAACCATCAATGAGTATATACTTCTTTGGGTGGCTTTAGTAAGTGTTGAGAACTCTATTCACTCCTCAGAGCTATTCAGTACTCATTAGTTTCTCATTTGATAACAGATTTACATTTTATTGGATTTCATGTACTACTCGTTCAGTACGTGCACTCAAATAGCAGAATATCTAAAAATACGCGTTTTGTCGATACAACACCCGATACCTACCGTTCGCGAGCAACGGTCTAATCATTCAAATATAAGTTCATTACGAAGTAGTGGTTCGGATAATACACCAAATGGTAGGGAACGGCACAGGCCTTACAACTTAAGGGCTGATAAACGCTAATCAGTATTGTATTAAACCCATTAAGTCTAATGAATTATAGTCTCGGCTACTGTTCGCCAATTGTCTCCCAATTGGTCTCAAATCTATTAATCTGTGAATAATTTATTTTTATTTTATTGTTTTATTTAATTTTAGTCATAAAAACTCAATAATTAGAAACTTTGAAACAATAGAACTATTTATTATTAAATTAATGGTTACAATAGTTATATTTAGACAATACGTATTACCGGTACGCGCACCGGTACTTTAGAGTAGAATAAAAACATAAATATTTGATTTTAAAATTGTTTTTTTGACTGCATTTTAATTCCAATTATGATCTAATTATATATCGATTTGTGATTCACTATAAATGTTATAAATTGTTGTAAATCTAAACAAATATTTACTTCTATTATCAATAAATTTTATTTTACTCAAAGTCTTCCGTCAATTGATGTGATGTTATCCTAATAGACCTCAATCTTTCCCTCCTTAGATGTCAATGAATACGAATCACTTCTTATGGAAGACCAATACGAGGAACACAATCAAGACTTAGATGTGTTATTACCGGTGAATGACTACAAGTACTTAAATTCATAGCATTTCAAACAATTGTGTTTATTTATTAACACAAAATACAAGACGTGACGAACATTGGCTAACATTACATACAGTGCGAGCACTGCAAACATACTAAACATTAGCCAAATATATCATTATTTAAGAAAAATTTCAATTATTTGTGTCAAATGTGTTAGAATTATGATATTTCATACCATATAATACCATACTATAGCTGTGATATATTCTACAGTATATTTGTTTACAATTTGGGGTAAACACAGTTAAGTGCGTCAACAGGTTTTGCAAAATTAATTTTACAGAAAAAATATGTTAATTTGTGAATCAAATAAAGCGAACAAAACTTATTTGATTTATTTTTTAAGCTTTTTTATCGGTATTTATCTGAGATGTTATGTGTTATCAATAAGTTCTATAAGTTTGCCAATTGATTACTGGTGTTCACCACCTTTTGATCTCGCGAAAGAGCACTGGTCTCCAAATGATTGGAAGCGGTTTGCGATTCCATATTGGGATCAAATTCCCAATGAATTGGAAAAATCAACAAAACAGAGAAAACATTCCCAATGTTTCCAATTTAGAGTAACTCAAAACAGTAGTAACTATGAAATTATGTATTCAATCGATTCTATCATCCCGTGTCAACGCGGATGGTATTACTCTAATCACAAGATGTCAATAATATCAGAGGTTTTCAATTAGAAAATGAGTTTTTATTTTAAATTTAATGAATTATATTATAATTAAATTAAGTTTGATTTGGTTTGTGGCAAAACATGGCTTTTATTACTATTACCATTGATTTGCACATTTGGTTTTATAATATCTCAATTTGTATTATATTTTGAACACAATTTGCTTCTATTGTTTTGCTCCATATCTCTTATGTTAGGCTCGAGTTTAAGCGTTTTTATTGTTCCTCACTTTGGAATATTCATTGGCTTAATATTTATGTCGACTCTCTTTTTTGGTACAAATTTTTTCTCAACAATTCTCTTAATTACCAGAATTTATAGAAAATATCAAATCAATTACATTCACGTGTTTATCATTGGACTCTTGGGCTTAATTACCGCAAAAGGATTTATTCAATTGACTCTTTGGAAAGTAGAAGATTGGAAATTAGTCCACATTTTAAATAGCTTTTCATTTTTGCCAACAATTTTCTTTGGGTGCCGTTTACTATATTTTCGCACTGAGAGTAAATAAATTTTTAATTTCAGGTTTGTTTTACTTAAAAGACATACCAATGAATCGAAAATAAACTTCAAATGGTTTGAAGAATTAGAAGATAAAACACAGGAGCAAAAAGTTAACGAAGACTTATTGGTTGTAAGAAAAGCTGATAAATACCATTCATTGATGTAAACCAAATGCATTGCGTTTATTCACTTTTCATGCATAAATTTTTTTATTGTATTCCTAACTATAGTCTAACCATCGCTTCGTTGTTATACTTTACGGAAGAAAAAAGAGACGAAGAAAAGTGGCAAAACTCCAACAAAATATGTCTCTTCTCTCATATCATTATCACATTAATTGTTGTAATTATTATTTTGATTAGTAAAACAGGACTCCCCTTAAAATTATCACCACTTCGAGCGCTGATAATCTTAATTTGTTTATGTATTCTAAATCTCTACTTTGCATTTGTCGGTAATTAACTGATATATAGAATCAAAGATCATATTTGAACATCATTTGTAGCTTTACTGCTAAGCTATTCAGTATTTATTTATCATAAGTTTTGTTGCATATATCGAAACTAACAACGCATCCAATCCAGAACTCAATAGCTTAAGAACTGAAATATACAATAGACACATAATTTGTCTCTGAAAACTACTTCATAAGTCTTATCAAAGAGAAAAAATCATAAATCATTCCCTAAGCAGAAAGAGGACCAAAAACATTTTCATACCTTTTCAACTCTCTGTTGATCTCATCCCTATTATAGTAAAAGGCTCGCCATTGAACTCACTAACTTTCTACTTATAACACTGTGTGTTTGAGCATTTTTGATCCCAAAGCGATAAGGAGTAGAGAGTTTTGTTTTAGTTAGTTTTATGTATTTTTAAGTTTAAGTAAAATGATTTCATGAATTTATAAATTCTGAACTTTGACCTTATTGTTATATTTTATTCTATAAATATGCGATGAATAGAGACAATTTGTAAACTATTGATAGTTTTTTCAACTAATGTATTCTTTAATATAATTTTAACTAAAGATGCTTGAATTCAATGAATTTGCAGTCTATGAGCACATGGTCTATTGCATAATACACAAAATCTACTTGATCATATTAAAATGTCATTAAAAGGATCGAGACTTCAAACAAATTTTATAGAGACTTATTGTTTAAAATAAATATTCTGTTCATTTAATTTTTATCTTCGCTTCTGTAAGGAAAGGAGATTATAGATTCGTTTCCACCCCTCCCACCACCTCTCGCCTGTTATCAAAAGAGAATTCCTTGTTGTTATATAAAGAGATTTTATTCAAAATTTTGAAAAAGTTTAATCTCGTTCTTATATAAAGAGCTCTTTGATAATAATGAAGCGGTATTAATGGTTATTCTTGTTTTTAAAGATAAATAGTTTTTCATAATTAAATTACACATTTGATCTTTCTTATGCTTTGGCCCACAGGTTATTGAGTTCAGAAATTATTTTGTGACAAAATTCTTTAAATGCAACAAAACATTCATTGAGAAATACGAATTAGTTTCAATACTAAAAATACTGTTTTAGCTTATTTTTGCTTAATTGCTCATTATTTTTTAATTTAATTATTGATATTTTAACTCAGAATACTTTGCTTTTAAAAATGATGGACTTGTTTACAACATAATGGATTATTTTAACAAATTGCTCGTTTCGTTAGCATTTTATATCAACTTAATTGTTCTGATTGGTAATTTTGACAAAATATCGTTTAAAATTGGCCTAATTTTGGTTAATATTACGTTATTATCATACGGTTTATCACCACTTTTATTAAAATTAGTGAGTAATGAATTTTGGCTGAACATAATGCTCTCGGTAAATATTAATCCAGAGATGTCCAGAGGAGGGTATAGGCCAAAATACCCCCTGTGATTTTGCAGAAAACCATTTTTGCAAGTGACAATTTTGAAAAATAGGAAAATTGTCTCACAAAACTACTGTACAATAAAACACACGGACCCCATAAGTTTTTTAAGGGCTATATGGCAAAATACTCCTTGTCATTTTCCATTCTGGACATCCCTGATTTTAGCCGGCTTAATTTCATATAATTTACAAAATATAATTAAACAAACAGGTATTAGATGAAGGGATAATTAAAAACAATGAAGATTAAATCAATGTTATTTAAGCAATAGAATTTTTAAAATTGAAATTTGATATAATTTAACCTGATTTTTCTATTTTGTACAGGGTCAATTAATACCTTCCACAACGCATTTAATTTTTGCAATTATTTCATTAACGACAATAATTTATATAATTTTCTCGAATTCAAATTTATGTAAAAATAAGGAAATAATTCAGAAAATAGTTTATTCAAAGGATAACCCAAATGAAGACAACTTATATATTATAAATGAGACATAGATTTCAATTCTTTGTTTACACTTATGTTTCTAATAAGCAAAATAATTTAATAACTATTTATACAATGATTAAATGATATAATGATTTAATTAAAATATTTAAAACTAATTAGAATATAAGATGACTATAATTTAGTTATCATTTGCTCAATATTATTGATACATATTATAATTTTTTGTGTGCAATTATACCGTTACTAATCAATCGATTGGCAAACATATGATTCAAAATGTTTTGCACATTTGAAGCCCACTAATGATCCTGATTTTACGCATGCTGATTTATTCTTATGGGGTTAACTTAAGTACCAAAGTTTAAGTGCGAAACATGAGAAATAACTTATATAACATTTTTAAAAATGCCAGTAGTAGACAAGTCAATAATGTTAACATAAATTATTCAAGTGTTTCAACCTTTAATAAGAATGAAATTTCAACATTTATTTGAGTTATCAGTGAAAAAAATCTTTCAATCTTTTATTAAAAGAATTATTGATTGTAACCCCAACGAGGAAAACATTTGTGATATGAAAACCTTAACAATGAAAACTTTGATATGGCTTAACAATGAAAAAACTCCATATGATTCTAATACATCCCTTATTAATAAAATTTCATTCATTAGCTTTAGATCATGTAATTAAGTAAATAAATAATTACTTATCATAATTCAAAATAAATAGTATACAAAAGAGGAGGACATTAAACAAGTGAACAAGTAATACAAATTTTACGCAGTACTAACTTATACAGTAATACCAGTACTAACTTGTAAGTCATTAAACAATGTTTAAAATAGATTTGGAAGTACTTAAAAGTGTGTAAACTTTATTTGAAATACAGAGTGGTTTTTATACCCACTCCTAAGAATAATATGAAACAAAGTGAGTATTATTATTGAGAAAATGTTGGATAAGTTTAAACGCTTTGATTGCATAACATTATGAGAACTCTTTAAAGTTGGACAACATTTCTAAACCGGTAGTAGTGATAAGCCTCTAACTTACTATAATCTACCGGTAATAGTATTGTATAATTAGAACCACTTTCGCAGCACATTTTCATTAGCGGTGAGAGGAAGGAGTCAGTGATTGGTGTTATATGTTTGTTGCCCTTCAAAATACCTTCAATGTCTTTGCCCTCGCGATTCGTTCAATAACAGGTTTGAAGTGATATTTGCTTATAGAAGCATTACCTGAGCCCGCAATGTCGTAGTGTAGTAATCTTGTAATGCAATTTAAAGCATGAATTTCTTGCATCAGGTTTTTTGTAACAAAATATTATTCACTCACTTCTAATTGTAGTTATTTCTGAAGTTAAGTTCAATCAATTTGATGGTAAAGTAATTGAGAAAATTATGGGACCCGACGCTGCCTGTGATTACTGTAATATTGATACCAATAACGCCACTGTTATTGAAAGAATCAACGGAATAAATGATAGCAATGAAAATGTCAAACATTTCAATAATCATAGAAAGGAATTTATACCTGAAAACGTAAGTTTGAATGACGGGTTCATAGCCTGTGCTCTTAATGAGACACAAAGCTATTCATGAATTATTGATTACTTTAAGCAGAAAAAAGTTAACCAACAATCAGAAACATTAAGTGAGAAAAGTTTTTTGAATGAAAAAAAACAAATTCCTTTGTATTTGGAATTATTATGTTATCTGAGTTACGCCATTCTCATCGTTTTTGGATACATCAGAGATTTTCTCAGAAGCACTGGTATAGAAAAGAATAAATCTGCCATTGAAATGAACCGTGAGGTTAGCCGTCTATTAAGCTATATATCTATTAGTTTATTAACTAAATCTTAACACTTATAACACTCTGTTTCTGTTAAAATAATTTTATTTCTACATTAACTTTAATACCCTTACAGTACCCTAACATACCCTTACAGTAAAGTTTATGAATCAGATATTTTGTTAGTGTTTATAACCTATGGATAAAAACTTATATAATGATAGCGTTAATCGATGACTACAAAAATATTATATGATTGTTATGTCTCTTATAGTGTAGAGTAATGTTAAGTTGCCGTTAACGTGGATTGTGGCCATTGTGCTCACGTAACTTTCAAACTGGCATTATTTTGCTTTATATACCTGTACTAACTTCTCTCAAATGAGTATTACTTTTGCTGACATTAATAATTGGCAAATGAGATGTTATTTGATATGAAATTATTATACAGTAATTGATTTGAATTTGACAAACAATAACTTACCGGTGTATATATACTCGTAATTAAGGGTTACGTTCCATTATATCAAAGCTTTGAGAGTTTTTTTACTCGTAACATATATCGAAGAGTTTGTGATGGATGCAACCGACCGATCACTTGCGTACCCGGGGCTTACATAGATGTGATGGATCGGCAAACTAGTGATTACAACTGGAGTTTTGAGTAAATAATTTCAATTAACTTTGAGTTTAAAACACATGTTTGCAAAATAGATATCCCGGGACCACATCACGTGCCATCAATATGGGTTCATATAATTATTTGGGATTCGCTCAGAATAGTGGCCCAAATGTAGACAGAGTTGAGAATATAATCCATAAATATGGTGTAGGAGTAAACACTACTAGACATGAAATTGGTATATGCCTCTCATCACTGCCTAATCTAATTGCACTTATTCTAATTGTTTAACTTTTAGGCACAACAGCTCTTCATAAAGAATTGGAAACACTTTTGGCCCAATTCTTAGGCGTCGAATCCAGTGTAGTGTTTGGTATGGGATTTGCCACTAATTCTACTAATATCCCAACACTGGCTGGAAAGGGGTCTCTTATAATAAGCGATGAATACAATCACGCGTCTCTCATCCTTGGCTGCAGAACATCAGGCGCTTCCATAACTGTGTTCAAACATAACGGTATTTCAATACTTATTCTGTTTTTGATTTTCATTACAAACATTTTGTACTCATTTAAGATATGAAAGATCTCGAGAATAAGATTAGAGAAAATATAATCAATGGCCAAACAAAGACACACAGACCGTGGAAGAAGATCATCATAATAGTGGAGGGCATCTATAGTATGGAGGGAACGATTATAAACTTACCGGAAATTATCAAATTGAAGACCAAATACAAGTGTTTTGTCTACTTGGATGAGGCGCACAGTATTGGTGCCATAGGGGCCAAAGGAAAGGGCGTTTGTGACTACTTTGGATGCAATCCAACAGACATCGATCTATTAATGGGAACATTCACTAAAAGTTTTGGAGCTGCGGGAGGATATATAGCGGGTAGAAAACATATTATTGACCACATTGTGGTGAACTCTCAAAGTGGAACCTATGCCACTTCGATATCTCCCTGTATTGTTCAGCAGATTATATCAGTTATTAATGTTATAATGGGTACCGACGGCACAGACAAAGGTATGTGTGGAAGGATTGGCTCCAATTCTTTTATAATCTATTAAAAGTTGACTTTAGGGCAAAAACGTATCGAAACGTTGGCCCGAAATGCGCGATATTTTCGACGTAGACTCAAACAAATGGGATTTATTGTCTATGGAAACGATGACTCACCTGTGGTTCCAGTCATGATCTGCTTCTGCTCTAAGATATCGTAAGTAAAACTTAATGAAAATAATTAATATAATGAAAAGTATATAAAATATTTTTCAGAGCTGTGGTCAGAACAGCAATGAGTAAAGGCATCGGTACAGTTGGCGCCGCATTCCCGGCCACCTCTCTTACTACAGGTCGGGTTAGGTTTTGCGTGTCCGCGTCGCACACGTTAGAAATGTTGGACAAAGCACTAGAGGTTATGGATGAGATAGGAGATGAGGTGGCCATCAAATATGACCACAAAGCTGTCAATAATATGAAAATTGTTTATTGAATTTATTTATTATATTTATAACTAATTTGTGATCTGTATATCAAATACTCTATATTCGAATTATAAATTATTTGTTGTAAATATTTTTACAAACATAAGTTAACACCGGTTTATAAGATGTGTAATAACTGTTAGAATTAAAAATTTAATATATTTCAAACAAAAAGTTCACTCAAAAAGTGCTAATTTTGGTCTCATATATAAGAAAACTACAAGAAATTAAGTAAATCTGATGAATGCATTCGATTCTAAATCGAAAATTACTTCGAAAAAGTATTTTTAAATTCAATGAAAAAATTTCATTAAAAATTACAAGTTTTTGGTCCTCAAATTAACTCTTATCAGGTATTGATGAAATAGTATGCATGTAGTAATAACACAATTTTCTGCGTAGAATCAGATTTTTTCAGTTTATAGTTTTAAGATATTGAACCCAAACTGACTCAAAAACTCACTAATAAAAACCCTAACTGTTATTAATAACAATATCTCAACATTTTAGTCATTTCGATCAGATTTTCATAAATTCTTGAATTGATTTTATCAGAATCAATTAAAATATTGAAATTTTGAAGCATTACAAGTGTTGCAACTATTGTTGACCCAGAATAACTGTAGAAGTTTACATTCTAAATATTTTAGACCAAACTTCAAAATAAGTGAAAACCACATCAAAGTTTGAGTATTCGGATCTGGTACAATTCGACGAATTTTATATATATATCGAATCAGAGTAGAATTTTAAGTACATAAGAATATGAAATCGAAAAAATTCTATCACTTATAATTTTCGACTTATTCGAAATCGAAAATCGAATATTTTCTCGAATTATCGAAATGGAATTTTTAAACCACAACTTCTAGAAAAACTCAACGCCAGTATTCCGAATCTAAGAACGAAATCCAAATATCTCTAATACTTTTTGACTTATTCGAATTTAAAAAATTTCAATTTTGAATTAAAAGTCGAATAAATCGAAAATATAAGAGATAGAATTTTTTGTATTTCATATTCATAATCATCGATATCAAATTATACTCTGATCTAATGTATAATATAAAAATCGTCGAATTGTTCATTCGTCGAATTGTATGAATACCGAGTATACTATCAAAGTTCAATTTTAGTAATGAATTAATAATTGTTTTAATTATAATTAGGGTTGAAAATTTCAGTGAAAAGTTCAGACAGGCCTAAATTTTATGCTAAATTTTCAAAATTTAGGCTAAATGTTTAAAAAAGCCTAAATGTTCAAATATCTATTAAATTAGCACAAATTAAATGAAACAATTGATAATTTTGCTTAGATTTTTATATCTGTTTCAATTATAACATTTATTCCTGTATCAGAATTAGAAGAATCAAAGTTGGTGTCAATAGTTTTTAGAAATTACCTTTAAAATTAGCTCAATGGCTACTAATGTGCCAAATTTATTATAACTTAATTTCTTGTATTTTATCGTTCTTTTTTATGAATTCTTGTGTGAGAGATTATATTCTATCTACTGAAACACATATTGGTGATATTTGTAACTTTTAATGCAATTTTACATAATTCATGTGTTATTAATCCTAATGCGGAATGGTGCCACAAGCGTGAACATTTAGTTCAAGACTAAAACTTGAAATCCAGCCTAAACTTTAGCCTAAATTTTAGCCTAAATTTTAGCCTAAATGTTGTGAATTTTTCAGAACTTACAACCCTAATTATAATACACCCCGATTGTATAAACTTGTTGTTATGTAATAAAGTTTTCTTCAATGTTATATAAAGAATAAAATTTTCTAATTGTATACAATAATATCGGGAAAAATTGCCGTTATTAATAAAGAATACTGTTACAGTACTGCACATACATTCCCTAACATAAGTGTAGTTCAAAAGGGACAGAATTGTAGAATTTAGAGAATTTATGGAATGGGTTGTAATGGGTTGGGTTGAACTCTAATTGCAAACTGTATAATATTGTTATGACGTCATTCAATAATATGTGTTTGTTTTCATTAACTAAACAGAAATATTACGTAAAATTAATATATCGTATCATAAATAGTATTATTGACACAAATGTCGTGTAATTTAACAAAATATTGTGTTTTCAACGATTTTAAGTCATTGAAACAAATTTTAATTCCAGAGTTTGAGACCATTCAAGAGGCCAACAGAGACGACGATTGGGATAATCGATGGAATTGGGATACGAGTCAAGTGTTGGCCCCTTCAGCCGAAGAAGACAACTCTTTTGTCGGACAATCATTGGTCACAATGAGTCCAAACGCAGATTTGATTTGTTTCGCAAAAAACACTTATTTAGCCGTTTATAAGCTTAAGGACAGCGTTGGAAGTGTTGGAACCGTTGCAACCGATGGCAAGAATCAAACAAATGAAATGCAATTATGTTTCGATTGCGGACTCCCTGGACTTGAAGCCAACGAACTGATTACAAGCATACTATTGGTTCCATTAGTTTCCCAACAAAAGAGTTCGTTTGGTTGTTATGACTGGACAGCACTTATAGTCGGTTTCTCTTCCGGTTATTTACGTATATATACCGAAAGCGGAAAACTCTTATTAAACCAATTACTACATAACGAACCCATAGTCAGCATTAAGTGCCGAACTTTTAAACCCAACACTAATCAATTGGACCAACTCTTACTCGTGTGCAATAAGACTATTGTAGTCATCGATGGCTTCAGTCTCTACCAAAGTCTTCGTTTGTGTCGAAACCGATTAGCGAAGAGTTTTGCGTTTAATTCAAATGTCGATAATTTGGTTACACTTTCGCATAAGAAGTATAGTCTCCAAAACTGCCAACAAATCAACGACTGCGACAATTGTGGGGTTCGTTCACTTCAATTGTACGACGACTTAGTTTCCCAATCCATACATCGCGGGCCATATGGCTCTCCGAGAAGTTTCACTTCTCATAACGCAAACCTTTTGATAACAGTGGGGGAAAATCCGTTCATTGGCTTCTATAGAGCTCTTGAGGTATTGATTATAACTTTATTATAAGTTTTCTATAATTTCTAATTATTAGGAAACTAATGACACGATTCTCAACGAATTAACTCAAGCGGTGGTCAACAAAGTCAAGAATATGATTCCGTTGTCTATATTCGGCTCAAATAAACCAAATGAAGACAATCACAAGAAAATGGAGGCTTCCGTTCCAACACCGCTGCGAATCGGACTCTTTGACAAAAGAGATGGACTCAAAGTTAATATCTCTCCCGACAGACGATTAGCCGCTGTTTTAGATGACTTCGGAAGAGTTACTCTCATAGATGTCGACAAATGGATGGCAATACGAATGTGGAAGGGATACAGAGACGCGCAGATGGGTTGGGTCGAAGTGGACGAGAACTCGAGTGGAGGCCTCAAATCGAAAAAAGTGCTCTTTTTAGTAATATATGCGCCCAAAAGAGGTATCCTTGAGATCTGGTGTTCACAAATGGGTCCGCGAGTATCGGCGTTCAATGTCGGCAAGTATTGTAAACTACTTGAGTTAAGCCATTCAATGATGGGAATGAATGAGCTTTTGTTCCAACAGTTGACAACTCTGTCTGCTCTGCAGACAAGTCGTTGTTTTCTCTTTGACTATAGTTGTGGCACAATATATGCCATTGAAATACCTTTTCTGTGCGCACTTACAGACCGTAACAGTAAACGCACTCGAGATCTACACCTACTAAAAGAAGTGAAAAGCCTTTTAAGACAAACTGAGATTAATTGTGAAAAAGTTGTTTCAATTGTTCTAATGTTAAGAACAGCTGACGTTCGCAAAGAGTGCCTCAAAGAGATGACTTCAGTGTCAGATATTACTGTTATTATACAAAGTGTTTCTCAACTCAAACACCAATTGTTGTCGTGTTTAGAGAAGAATGAGTTAGACTTCGAAAACAAACTGATCGCTCAAATGTGTTCACGTATTCTACAGATCTGTCACTTCTACCAAAGTTTAACTCAATTGAATGCAAACGAATGCAAGGATTTTATAATACAGAGTTCAAAACCACCCGATATTCAGTATTTAATCGATAACTTGAATTGGAGTGGAAGTGAAATCGCGAGGATTTTATCACTCATTGCGTTTAGAGATGCGATCATTAGTGAGAAGACATTTGATTCTAAACCAACGCCACTAACCATTGGCCAAACGCTCTCTTATTTCACTCTGTACTCATCGCACATCGCGAAGAATGGGGATCAAGAAGTTTACGATAGTGTTCCCATTGAGCTCATCTTTGAACACAACACTACCACTGATTTATTAGGTTTAAGTACTTTTATATTCAATTCATATTTGCGAACAAATCGTTTTGAAGTCGATTTGGAAACACAGTTCAAATCGAGTTCTATTTTGCCCTCAAATCTGTTGTATTTACTCTTCGATTGTTGGCTTTCCTCCCAATTCTGTGCCTTTTGGAAGTGTTGGCAATATTTTCATAATTGTCTCAATCTATTGATGAATATAATGAAATTCGACACAAATGACGAAAATTTCTTATTTTCCGCCGATTGGAACCAAATTATGGATTTGATCTATAGGTCGGACAATATTATGGCCGCTTTAGTGGCAGTTCATGTCATCAAAACTTTTAACTCTAAATTAAAACAACAAAACCAAACAAATGTTGTTTTGAGTGATAACAGTGTGGATCTCGAGTCGGAAAAGTGGGAAACTCTACACTTAGACAACGAAAGTCTTAATTTAATTATTAAACAATTGGAAGACTTGTTTCTATTGGATATGTTATTGCGCTCTAATCCCACATCAGAACCACTGGAAAAGTGTAATCAAATTGAAAACATAAGTCTATCCTATCTGTTGAGAAGCGGTCCCGCGATTGTTAGTGAACTGGTGGCCAAATGGGCCGTCAATTGCAATATAACTGCAGATGTTCTCAATGTGCTGATTGGCGAACACTCGGATGAGTCGAAACCAACTGAAATCGATGACATCGATGTAGGAGAAGAAGCGCTCGATTACCAAACAATTGATATCAAAACTATGACCGAAGTCATAGACCACGTGAGGCGTTGTTTTCCTAATTGTCTGGAATCGGATGTACTACTAGTCAACTGTTGTTGGGAACTAATGGTTCGATGGAATAGAGAGCCCTCAGTTGGGGACAACTTTTTCGAAGGCTCTTTGTCTTACCTGAACCACGTGTCCAGCGCTGTGTTGAGACACAACGTGGGGTGTCTTCTATGGAAAACATTTATTCAAAAACGCTTCGAGTGTTTGAGTCAATTGATTGAAAAAATGGGTAAAACACCAAAAGACAGGATATGTAAGAAAGAGATTGGAATCAATGAGAACAGAATCGAGTCTTTTGTCAACTACTCGTCCCAACTCTTGGATCTAATACTGCAGTCAAATATGTTGGCAGAGATGGAACCGATGCCCCTGTTTTCGGTTGACGACTGGTGGAAATCACTGACCTCTACTGTTGATAATCAAACGACTCCATTGGTTTTGCTGGCAGTGCACCAAAAGATAGCAAACGCGGCCTTAGTTTTAGAGCACTCGCGTCTCTCTACTATTGTTCTCTTTATCGTTAGTTTTCAACTCAAGAGTTCAAAACCTCTTTCATTGTTTGCAAATACAGTCAAACAGTATTTGTTCAAAGAGTTGCACACATTTCCCATCTGTTCCTCCAATTTTGATATCAATCTTAAAGAGAAGAGAACTCAGTTTTGTTTGAACGTCGTTTCCGCCATTGTTCAAACAGTGCCCGTTCATAACTGTACCGGTAATTACTCGTTAGACCCACTGATTTGTTACTCATGTATTGTTTTATTGGTGTTTCAGTGTCTGATCCGCTGTATATCGAATCAAACAAATGGTTCGGAAAACTCATAACATTATCGCGTGAATGGGATTTAGATATCGATCAAATCAGACGACAATTTGTTATTGAACTTTACTTATATGGTTGCGACCCATTAGCTCAGGAGGTAATTCTGAAACTAGTAATTCAGTTATTTTATTATAAATTGGTTGTAATTGTATTCTTTAGGCCATCACTTCAGTTGTGGACATTTTGAGTTTAGGTAACCAATTATTGACAGTCGCGGGAATGCGTGTAATCAATGCAATTAATGAAAAGTATGGCTCATTGGATCAAATGCATACTTTGCCCCCAAATCTCTTGTTTTGGTTGAAATCTTTGGTGAATTTAATTTATTTTTATTAAATTTTTTTTATTTTAATGAGTGAACACTCAAATACCGGCAGATATGGTAATGTAGTACTGCCTCTACTGCCTTAAACCACAAAAGCATCGGTAGTACCTGTTAAAAATGTATTATTTCATGAATACTAAGTTATTATTAAGAATACTTAATATACCGGTTGTATTGTTCGATAGTATTCCTACCCATTCCCGTCCCATACTATTGCAATACCTCTTTCCTCTATTTACCGGTAATTTATCTCTACTTAAATCAATAATTTTTGTTCTAAAAATGGTTTCATTTTATTGATTTGATAACAATTTATATAATTAACTCCTTTATGATTAACTATGTGTTTCACTTCGGTTGCATTTTTTAACTACAGATTTCGAAGAAATTGTAGTATATAGTTTCGTCTTTTCCTCCCCCACCCCCGCCCCCATCCCCCACCCCCGAAAAAAGAGAAAGGAGAGGATTTACATTGTTATACAAAAGGATTATGAAATATAATCTCGCTGTTATAAAAGAGCTTCCTCGAAGAAAATATAGTACCTAGTTTTGTAATTT